>SDVU01000703.1:0-11267 GCA_016256075.1 Dictyocoela muelleri | reverse complement strand
AAACACATAATTTATATATTTTATAATAAAATCAAACCCATGGTCAAAAAAATAATGATAAAAAATAATGAAGAAAAAAAAATAATTTCATAAAATATCTTACTAGAAAAGAAATTCCCGAAGAGTTGAATAGTTGGAAAAAGAGAGATTTTATTAAAAAAGCAGGTTTTATGATTTATGAAAAGGATGAATTAAAAATTTTAGAAAATGGTATTTATAAAATTTTCATTGGTGATTGGGAAAAATAAAAAAAATGTATTATTTTGTTAAATTATAATCAACCATTAAATATATGTGCCGAAAAGATGTTTATAAATATTTTTAATGAATATTATTCGATAAAAAGAGATGTCGTAAGAGAATATGTTGAAAAATGTGAAGCCTGTAATTTAGATTCTAGCTTTAAAACAAAGGAAAGTTTCAATTACATAACCGCAATTGAAACCCATGAAAGATTATTCATAATTATTATCGATTTAAATAATATGCGACTCAAAATGATGATTTTAAATATATTTTATCATATATTGACAGTTATTTCAAATCTGCATTCTGTTATCCTTTGTGTAAAAGGAATGGGAAAAATGTAGCTAATAAATTGGATAAATTATGTTCTATTGGGGGGATATGATAAGATACATACTGATAACAGAAAAGAATTTTTTTATTTAAACTTTAAAGAAATAATTAAAAAATACAATATGTTGTATGTTAAGGAAAGACCTAGTTATCCTGAATCTCAAGGTCAAATTGAGAGATTAAAGAAACTTTAAAAAAATGTTGCAAAATGCCTTTATAGTAAAGAAAAAAGGTGGATTGAGGTATTAAGAGGTATATTATATCAATATAATAACAGCCAACACAGCGCTTCATTTCAAACACCATTTGAAGTTTTTTGACAATTGAAAGTCGAAAATGATCGCGTTCATATTTCACAAACACCTGCATCTGCTGTAAAAACTCAATATGAAAAATATACATCTTCATTGTATAAAGAAAAGGATATTTCTGATCTATTTAAAAAAATGACAAAGTTATTATTAAAAAAGATTTTGATAATAATAAAAAAACAAAGAAAAATCCTTTTGACTCTGATTTTTATGAGGAAGTATATTATGTTATGCAAAGTTTTAATAATTTATTATTATTAGAAAACGAAAAGTGGAAGAAAATATGGGTGAATTCAAAGAGAGTTAAAAAATTAAAATTATTCAGCTTTTTATTTATTTCTATTGTTTATATTAATTTTATTATAAAATATATAAATTATGTTTTTTTTGCGTAATATAAATTCATTATTAAAAATTGATTTTTTTTATATATATTTTAACTGTGTGTTTTTCGCTTCTCACCAAATTTATATCGAAACAAGTTAAAGTTCTTTTAGATCAAAAAATCATTAATTCATTATATGTGTGTTTTTCGCGAAATGTGTTTTTTTTTGCGAAATGTGTATTTCGCAAAATGTGTTTTTCACAAAATTTTTTTTCGCGAAATGTGTTTTTCGCTTCTGACATTTATTAAATAATTTCGTGTAATTAGGTTTACAAAAGAATACTGGCTTGAATATATGAATATGTAATACTACAGAATTTATGACTAATACATTGCGAATAAATATAATTAGCAAGTTTTTTGTTCATTAAAAATATAATTTAATATAGCATCTTATTTTTCTCTTTTAAAATTTGAAAATTTGAAAATTAATATTGGTGGTTTGTCGTTTTTCCGGATATAAAATTTTGTCATTTTTCCGTATATAAAATTTTGTCGCTTTTCCGGATATAAAATTTTTTCGTTCTATGAAATTTCCATATAAATGGTAGTTAAAATGTTTCCAATACATTTAGCCGTTTTAAGCGTATTTTCAGCATAATAGATATGCTTTTTAAATAAAAACGTTATATTTCAATTACATAATTTTTTAAAACTTATTAAAATTTCGTAATGTTTTCGTTGTGTATTAGGTTTTAAAACCTCACTACATGTTTAAAATGTGAAACATAAGGTACTAATTGTAATACATTGATTGTTTATGAATGTGAAACAATTGGGGTACTACTCCGGTTTTACCGTACAAAATTTTTCTTTATTAGATAAATAAAAGGATCATAGGGGCGAATTTAGGGCCAAAAAAGAGGGTCTTTTATTTTTTTCGCTTTTACCCTAATATCCCAATGAATAAAAAGGTTTTTTAAAAAAATAAATATTTTAAAAATAAAAAATCAATAATTATAATATAATTTTTAATAAACCAAGAATATCATGATTTTTCTTTTTCATAGAAAACAACAAATGGTGCAAAATTTTTTTGATGTTTCTGAAATTAGGTGTTATATATTTTTTAGAGAAGACCAATTGCCTTCAATTGTATTCGTATAAACATTATTTTTTTTATTAATGAATCCTAAAGAGTTATTTACGGTTAAGTGGGTATAAAATTTTGATATATTAGCATATTCTCGCCAACAATCACTATTTATAATGCTCCTTGGCTTTATATATTTGTAAATTAATTTTGTTAATGTTGCAGCATTTTTATTTTCAATAGGCACTAAAATTATTATCCGGTCCCCGAACCTTTCCACCATACCAAGAACCCAGACATCTTCAACTCGATGACCCCTATGATACTTTATCTTTCCAAACTTACTTTCATCAATTTCAACAATCACTCCCCCACCTCTTATAGGTTCGAGAGATTCAAAAAACCTTGCCTTTACATTTTCATTCATTTTTCGATAAATCCTTTTTAAACTCTTATAATCAATAGATAATGTCAATGACATTATACTTAAGATAAAGAGTTCAATAAAAACTTATATACAGAAATGAAATTAAACAAACCTAACTTATAATTTTCAAGTATTGTGTTTTTAAACAAACATTTTGTTTTTTTACAAAATTTCCACATACACACCATTTTTTTGTCTTTCTACATTTATATCTAACATCTGAACCACAAAAATCACATTTGTTGTGCAGTTTTTCGTAAAAATATTTTTCAATAAATTCAGAAAATTCGTACCTAACCAATTGTATTATCATATCTAAGAGTAAAAAACAAAAAAAATGTACACCCCTTTTTTAGCTTCATATAAGCACCATTTAACCGATTAAAAAATATGAATACATATGTATTCTAACATAGGAAAACCAAAAAAGTTATTCATATATTGCAAGCTCAAATTTTTATATATGAATGAATTATTTTGCTACGCAAAATAATTCATTCATATATAAAAATTGAAGCTTGCAATATATGAATAACTTTTTTGGTTTTCCCATGTAAGAATAGATATGTATTCATATTTTTTATTTATCTAATAAAGAAAAATTTTGTACGGTAAAACCGGAGTAGTACCCAAATTGTGATTAAAGGTATAAAAGAGAGAGAAATTTTAAATAAATTGTATTATTTTCAAATGAACATTCGGAGTTAAATAAAGGTTTACATTTTAAAGAAACTCCTTTTTAATATTAAAAGTATTTATATATGGCAAATCTTATAAAAAGTCACCACTAGCTGAACACGGCAATATTAACGATAGAAACATAATTCAAAGATTCATTTGTATTAAATAATTGAATTTTATTTTATTTTTTTACTTTTTTTAATAAAATAAAACCGTAATATGTTCAGAATTACTAAATAAAGCAATGTTTTCTAAAATTATTTTCAAGGAGGTATCTTAGTTGTAGGCATATTTCCTAACAATACCCGACCGCTTTATGTCAATCCCTATTATTTATAAAACTGACTTCTATAGTACTCGCACCTCGATACTTAAATTTACTTTATAATTGTTTACCACTCAGCTATCCTGAACAATAATATAATTAGAAAATTATAATAATAAATAAACAAAAAAACCATGTAAAACCAATAAAAAAACATGAAAATTAATAAAATTAATAAATCCGATAATACCCGGTAATATTTTATTTGTACCAACTGAAGAAGATTTTAACAATGTATAAATGTTATATTCTGTTGAAAAATAATTTTTAAAAATAAAATTATTATATATCATTCAAGAAGAAATTTTATATTACATGCTAACGATGTTCATAATTGCCAACCAATGAGGTTGTCGTAAACCATTGTCTTTAGACAAGTGTTTCTCAAATTATGTGCCCTAGACTTTTGAGGTGCCCGAACATTTTTTATATTTTAGAAACTTATTTTTTAAACCCCAAATTTGTCTTTGGTGTGCAATATAGTTTAAAAACTCGCAATAATCAAATACAAAAAAAAGGAAAATTTTCAAATAAATTGATGAATAAATGAAACATTGTCAAAAAAATATAATAACTCACATTTAAGATATTCTCGATATCCATCAAGCGAATAGTTCAAACAGATATATATTGTCGTATCCAAGTATCCGACATTAAAGATTCTTAGCATGGGAATTTGACAAATTTGTAGATTTATTCATTTAATTAATTATTTTATTTTAGTAATTTCGAAATGAAATATTTATTAAATATTTTAATCATCGAAATAAAATTATAAAAGAAATTGAAATAGATTATTCATGTTAAATAAAAAGCATTCAATACATTTTAATTTTTCCAAAATTTAATTTAAGGATCGAAATATCCTTGAGCATTATCTAGGGGAACATAAGATTCCCTTAGGTTCTGGCAATATAATGTTTTTTTTGATGCGCCCGAAAAAAATGAAATTTTTCATGCCCCCCACAAAAAAAAATCTTAAAATTCTGCCGTGACACCAAAAAATTTGAAAAACACTGCTTTACACGTTGGTTTTGGGGTGTTCAGTAATAGGCCACTATTAAGCTATAAGGGACACAGCTTTATATGATTTTTGTTTTCTCAATGACAAAGCAGTATAAGATGAATGAAGACTTTTACAGAATTTTGTCTAGTTTCTACTTATTTTGCCGAAAAGCATAGCCGCACTCATCTTCACGATTAGACGAATTTTTCATCTTCACTATAATATTTTATTAATTGTTAACCTGTTATAACAAGTTAAAACAACTTTATATTACACTATATTTCTATAGTTTAACACTGCTAATTAACAATCTCTATTATTTATTAAAGTGGCGTATAGGGGATTCAAACCACGATCCATAAATGTTACATTTAAGAGTGCTATCTTCTGAACTATCTACACAAAAGAATTTATAATAATGGTTATATTTTACAAAAAATAACCTTATTTATTTAAACTAATCTCTTTCTATAGCCGCAATGCACTTTAAAACAACTAATAACAATTTCTACTTGCACATACCTAAAAAACCCCCCTCTTATGTAATTCCACTCACAATAACCCCCACAATTTTAAACAAACCCGACTCGCTGTGAGTCAACCTTGGTCTGAGAACTTTGGTTCCGTTAACCGGAATTTCATCTCAGGACGAAATTACGATTTT
This sequence comes from Dictyocoela muelleri, assembly GCA_016256075.1. Taxonomy (NCBI): domain Eukaryota; kingdom Fungi; phylum Microsporidia; genus Dictyocoela; species Dictyocoela muelleri. The sequence goes on along the minus strand of SDVU01000703.1, from coordinate 5,856 downwards.
CCTCTCGGAATTTACACATGGAAACTCTTCTAAAAAAAGATAAATATTTTTTTAACCCTTATGGAATTTTTTGAAACACAACGAGGTGCTCGTATGCTAAGTTTGGGTTGTTTTTATATCTAATTACGAAGAAAAAAATTATGAAGTAAAATGGAGATATATATATAGAACATGTAAGGATTTCTTTAAGTAAAAAATAATTCACTCTCCCTCTGTGACAATTTGATCATTCATGTTGTTCAAACGAAGGTCAAAATTCTGCTTTATTGCAAAAGAAAGTATTTTAAAACGCTATAAGGATACGAATGAAGCTTTTAATCAGGTATATACTTCTGTTACACAAGATTTAGTAACATCGATACTACTCGAACTTACAAAATATAAAAATCTTCGAGTTTTTCTCGAAAAATACGAAAACGAGGTGGGTAATTATATCCAAACTCTTAAAATGATATTCCTCTTTCTTTAAAATGAACTTTAAATGGTTTAAAATTTTTACAATTAGATTCAGGATTACATTCTGACAGTCGGGTAATTTTTTATTCAGATGAATTTAAATCATATATTAGAGATTTAAATGTGGTAGTTGTTGATGGTACTTTTAGATCATATCCTAATCAATTTTATCAGTTAATTACGATCCAGGAGTATCTATTCGGGAAATTTTTACCATTAATTTTTATACTACTTCGGGAAAAATCAGAACAAAAATATACAGAAATATTTTACTAACTTAAAATCATGCCAACCTCAATCCAAATGTTGTTGTAACGGATTATGAAATGGTACTTTTTTCTTCTTTAAATAATTTAGATAGTCAAACAAAATATTCGAATGTTTATTCACTACGGACAGTGTCTTTGGAGAAAAATAAAGCAAAATAGCTAGCAACATTGTATAAAACCAATGTTGATATTAAAAGAATTTTAAAACAGTTATGTAATTTACTTTTTTAGAATTTCTCGGATTCAAGAGGCATATAATCATATTATCATTTCTATAGATTCTTACCCCGAAAAAAAAGTAGTTGTAACGGTTTATTGATTATTTTGAATATACTTTTATGAGTCGAAAAAAAATCACAACCACTTTTTAAACACCGCTATTGGAGTGTGTTTGAAATAATAAGACTGAATCTTCCGACAACAATCAATAGTCTCGAATGTTGGCATCGTAGTTTCAACAACCTAGTTAATATTAGAACCCCTAATTTAGGTATGTTTATTGATAAACTTAGATTGAAAACTGAAAAAAATACGTAATAAGCTTGCAAGATATACCATTGGTAAATTCGAAATTTCTTTGAACAAAAATTTTAAAAAGGCAACTCTCAAAATTTACGCTTAAAATGAGCAACACATGACTATAGTTAGTATTTATTCTTTTTTAAAGAAATTAACTACATGGGATTTTAATAATTAAAATATTTAGCTACATTTTTATTTTTTTTATTGAGCTTTTTTGAGACGAGTTTCCGGGTGTAAAATTCAGTGACGAAATTCCGGCAAGCAAATTCTACTCACGATCACCCACAATTTAAAACAAACCTGACTCGCTGAGAGTCCACCTTGGTCTGAGAACTTTGGTTCTTGGGTGTTATATTTTATAAAGAAGTTTTAAGTTAGTTAGGTCTTTAAAATATTAATAATTTAAATATTTAAAATTTACAAAAAATATATTAAGGTCTATTAAAAGATAGTTAAAAAATAACATTTTTTAACAAAATTAAAGTATAAAATTTTTAAAAAAATTTTACGAAAAGATAAAAAAATCACAATATTTTTATACTTTTATTTTTTAATCAGTACAACTCTTATAAACACAGTATTTTAATAATCTTTCTTGCTTTAGACTTGCTAATCGAAATACATTTCTTATAAACATCAAGTACTTCAATTTCAATTTTATCATTTAATTTTTCCAATTTATCAGAAATCAAATTCTCTGAATACAAAATACATTTATCGTTATTTTCATAAACTATCAGAAAATTTAATTCATCACACTCAATATTTTCAGGATATTCGGATTTTTCTTCTTTTGTCAGCTGAAAAAATACATCAAAATATGAAGAAATTATTCTGAAAAGTATTTCAATTCTGAAATTACCATCATCTTTTTTATAATTTTCTTTATAATTATCATCATTTTTATAATTTTCTTTATCTTTATTATTTTCATCACTTTGAATTTCATTATTCATAAAAACTCGTAAATCTTCTTTTCTCAACATTAAAATTTTAACTCCTCTATTCTGCTTCAACTTAAAAAAATTCTTTAGAAAAAACTTACCAAGTTCATAATAAAAAAACGAAACATTTTTTAAGAATTCTTCTAAATATTTCCTATCATTAAGAAAAACATAATAATCTTTCTTAATAAACAAAAAATAATTCATAAGTAAATATGATTCGATTCCCGTTATTTTTAAATCATAGTCAATTTGTCTTACAAACTGAAATGTACAATCAAAGTTTTCGAATATCGAAGATTTTGAATCGCGATTTATGTTTTTAAATTTTTCCTTTGCATTTTTTAAGCTTATACCAAGTTTTGCAAGAATTTCCGAAACTTTAAATTCAACTGATGAAAAATTTTCTGTTAGACTTATAAAGTTTTCATTTTTATAATTAATTTTGTCATTAATAATACCATTATTAAAATCATCATTAAAATCATTTTTGATATCTTTATTAAAATCATTTTTAAAACCGTTTTTAATTTTCTTTTTACTTTTTAGCTTCTTTGGATCCTTAAAATTTAATCTCTTATACAATTTCTTCGCAGCAATAAAGTGAATATTACTTATTAAAGAATCAAAAAGACTAGATGTAGATATCCATTGTAAACATAATTCATCTTTATAATAAATGCCATTGAATTTTAAATCATGAGTAAATTTGATTTCGTCATTATAATTTTTGTTTAAATCTTTTGAATTTCCCTTTTCAACTTCAAAGACCAGTTCTTGATAAGTTTGTTCGCATTCTTCACAAAAATCATAATGCATGAAATTAAATTTAAAGTCCATGTGTAGAAGTATCGGCCAAATTATTTTGTTTTCAATTAGGTTTTGTGCTTTTAAAATTTCATAGATTGTGATTAAGTAACTGTTTTTGTGGCATTTGCATTTTTCTGATGGTGGAAGCAAAATATTTTCCGATTGATATTTATTAATTTTATTATTTGTTGATTTGTTGAGTCTATCTGTTGATTTATTAATTTCATTTGATGATTTAAGGATTGCTGAATGGTTAATTTCATTAATGTTCAATTTGGGACGCTTCACATTAATTTCATTGTTAAAGTCTTTATTATGTAAATTATTTTCATTTTCTTCATGCAAAATCTCTTTTTTATTATTATTAAAGATATCATCATTTTCGTCGCCTAATCCAAAAAAGAATCGCATGAAATTTAGAGTTTTTTCTTCTCTAACGATTGTTTTTCCGGGTTTATGCAAAGGATCCATATTTTCATCATAATGATTAGTCTGATCAACATTATAATTAGAATCATTATTGTTCTGATTAGAATTATTCTGATTAAAATTATTCTGATTAAAATTATTCTGATAAAAATTATCCTGATTATTATTATCATGTTTAGAATTATTATCTTTAGATCTTACAAATTCGTCGTCATCCGTATCTATCTCATGGTTTTCATTTAAATGCTGAATATTTCTTTTCAATACGTCCCACTCTGATGGTGAATGAATAATACTAATTTCATGCTCTACACAAAGTATTTTAAGAATTTGCATAAAAATCTCTGCACAGCATAAAAGCTCAATATCATTCGATGTGTAAATTTTTATTCTATTTTTTTGTTTCAATTGTTTTATTATAGATTTGGAATTTTGTAGATTTAATGAAATATTCATTGAATTTTTTGGTTATGATTTTTTTATTATTATTTTTTGCCTCTTGAGTTCGAGGCTTGGTATTTATGGAGGTATTTTTAGTTTTTAGAATTTTTTTTATTATACTTTTTATTTTAATTATACTTTTTTTATTTTAATTATTTTATTTCTAATTTTTATGATTTTTTTTGATCATATTCATTATTAAAATATGTCAAAGCGGGTGTAATAATAAATTTCATCTTTAAAATTTGGAAAAATTGTAAAACTTATTGATAGATATTAAAAAATCTAAAATAATATTTTTACTTAATAATATTTTTATTTAATAATATTATTTCAATATATATTACTTAATAATATTATTTCAATATATAATATATTACATGCTGACAATATCTATAATTGTAAATCTAGAGAGTTGTCACAAATCGTGGTTTTTAGATCTTTGGATCATGATAATCAACTAATACCTCACTGCTAAGCTACCTAGGGCCCCAGCTGTATATGTGATTCTGTCTTATCTGATGAGACAAATTTTCTCATTCCGTGAAAAATTTAACTTTTACTGAATTGGAAATAAGTGGGGAAAACAATAGAAATGTGAATAAATCTAATTTTCATTTGAAATTCTGAACAATGTGTCTGGTATTCGTGGCGTTGAAAGTGCCAAAGGAGTCTATTGGTTGTTTTACAGGATCTACAATTATGCTAATCTCTTTATATAGAGACTCGAATATCTTTTTTTTCTAAATAAACTGCACAATTTTTAATTCATTAAAATAGTGTGTATGAAACACTATTTTATATTTATAGATGTATTAAAATGTCGCGATATCTTTCGAGATAATTGATTTTTTAGACAAGTCAAATTTAATTCTTTAAAAAACATTCAAAAAATGCATAGCTTTCTAACAGGTTTCTCTTGAAATATATTCTGTTTGTAACCAATCAAATAAATTAGTACTTATTCATAATTTTATTTAATTAATTCCCCTTTAAGTCGTACGCAATGATTCTCGCGTCGAGAGAATGGCAAATAACAATTCAGGAATCATCTTTATATAAGGATTAGCTGTGAATTATTTATAGAAACCATCGAAAAACAATTCTAATGTTGGTTCTTTGTGTTCAAGTAATGCTTCTCTACTGCCACTGAGAGGACTAGCTATATACGCTATTTTAGTTTTATCAATGACTCAGCAGGATACAGGTAATTATAGGTTTTTATAGATTTTATTAATTTCACTACATTTTTTGTTAAAAGTTGTGATCACATTTATTTCCACAGTAGGAATTCTCTTATGCTAATTTTCTTTTAGAACATGTCTTTATCGGCTATACCAAACTTGGAAAACCGTATATTACGCTATAGTTATAAAGCAGGATACACTAGTAAAATTAGGCAAGGGCTGTTTATTTGTAAGTTTTCATGTATCGATCTGGATTCAATAATAAAATTACAGAAAGATAAAATAAAAAGACAATATTTTTTTAATTTAAATTAAAATGATTATTTAAAAATTTCAGGTGAAGTTTGTTAGACGCTTTTAAAAAATAGAATATGTTTTAAAAATACATCTTTACTCTTATATGTCAAAAATTTCGGTACTACCCAGTTCGGCACTCAAGATTTTTTCTTGAGGAGAATATTTAGTGAAATATTCATTAAGGGTAATATTTTATGATAAACTTAAAAACGTTGTCGGAATTTCTTAATATTTTATTTTATATAACTAAAAGGCTTTTTCAGATCGAAACCTCTTTAGTTATATAAAAATAAAATATTAAGAATTTCTGACAACGTTTTTAAGTTTATCATAAAATATTAACCTTAATAAATGTCGCGCGCGTAGCGCGCGACCGTGCAGGAGGCGCGACCGCGTTCGATTCCACTCGTTACGTATTTTTAATTTTTTTTTAATTATTAATAATAAATACATCATCAATAATATATATATCAATATATATAATATCATTGTCAATATTTA
>SDVU01000702.1:0-11275 GCA_016256075.1 Dictyocoela muelleri | reverse complement strand
ATAAGAAAAATTTGAAAAATATTAGAAAAATGGAAAATAAAAGAGGGTGGAAAATAATAGAGGGTGGAAAAAATAGAGGGTGCACTGTATTGTTAATCCGAATAAAATTTTTAAAAATTCCATATCAAAAACTTTGTTCAAAAAAAGGCCGAATTTTAATATTTTTTTAATGATTTTTAAATAATATCAAAATAATTCAATTCAAATTGAAAAAAAAACAATTATTTTTTAGCTTTCCATATTTTTTTAAATAAATAAATCTTAAATTTACAAAAAAAACGTTTTTATTTTAATAATATTTCCTAAAATATCAATTTTTGATTAATCATAACATAATTATTAAACTATTTATTAAATTCGTTTTATCTTATATAAAAATATTATTTATTAACGTAAATGTAATAAATATATTTTTGTTAAGATCAAGAAAACGGAAATAAATTTTTATAAAACTGTTTTGTTTGAATTTCTAAATTTTATTTTAAATTTTAAAGATGAATCTTCAATGATTAAAAATATTCAATTCCATTTTTTAACTTGGATTTTAATAAACTTAAAATTTTACCAAATTTAGATAAAGTTTATTTTTTTTCAATTATTGGATAAAATGGAATATAAATTACAGATATTATTTTTTTAATATAAAAGGTAATATCTACAAACTGATCATATTGACTTTTTATAGATTAACAAATTGCAATTTAACAGCGACTATATTCTAGAAAAAGTTTATTTAAATATTTTTCTTAAATATTAAATTAAAGATCCTAATTATTCAATTTTTAAGTCTTTTTATTGTGGCTTAAGAATTCAATAATAAACTTAAAACTTACCATTCTATTCTAGTTATTAATAATTATTAAAAAAATGAACACGTCGTAAACTAATATATAGCCCCTTCAGAAACCTCTATAATAATCATCTTTATCCCTATAATTATTTCTATTCAATGACTCTGCAGGATACAGGTATCACTAGATGTATCAATAATATTTCTGATTGTTAAAATCTTAACTAAAAATTTTAAGAAATCCTTATGCATTGAAGTATTTTAACATAAAGACTGAATAACAAAATTTCTAACAACATTAATTAGCAATTTCAATAAGAGATATTCTTTTAAAATCCTTCTTTCAAAATAATTTTTATATTTCAAAATAATTTTTATATTTCAAATCAAAATCAACTGATTTAAAAAAATATTTAAAAAAATAAAAACGAAAGGGGCATGACATTTCATAAAAATGATAAACCATACACACCAAAATCACAAACAAGACAAAACTCCAAGCAACCACTTGAAAATTCAAAAAATATGAAACATACTAACATTAACTTAATTTTTGATGTAAAAGAACTCATCAATTGCACAAAAATATCAACAATACCAGATAAACACGTTTTGTATGTTCCCGACATCAAAGAGAAGATTGATTTGATGACATCAACAAGAAATTTAAAAGGACTGCTCATTCTGACTGACAAAAAAGTAATTGATGATAAAATTATTTTTTATAAATCGATTTATAAAAATATCAATACCGATGAAACTGAATTTTTGAATAAAACTGCGTTTTTTACGATTTTTGATTACGCCAAAATACGATCGATCGAGAGACACCCACTTTTCAGCAATAAAGACAAAGAGTCAATTAATTTTATTCTTTGTGACATTAACGATGTTCACGAATTCATCAGATTTGTGACACGAGTACGATGGATTGAAAATTTCAAAATTGTAGGAATTGTAGAAAATCCTGTTCACATGATTGAACTGATGTCGAACAAAATGTTCCAGCTATGTGCACTTTCAAGAAGTCTGAAATACTTTTATAAGGATATGTTCAATAGAGCCGAAATTGTCTTTCATAATAGCAACAAATCATTAGAAACTCGACATGGTGGAGGAAGCATTGTTGAACTGAGTCGTTTTTTTGAAAATACATATCCCCATTTGTTGCCAATTTACCAGAGATTAATTGATGAAGGCGCATTTTCTGTTCAAAGTTTTGTAGCAGTTCATGAAGACGAATTAGGCGATTACATTCCTTTTTTTGAGCAATACAAAATCAAATCCTCAAAAATCGAGATCTTAGCTGATCTTGTAAATTTTGTTGAAGACGACTGTCTCATCATGGTCAAAAATCCAGAGCTCATCCCGTACCTCAATTATGAACTTAAAAATAAAGTAAAAGTCATATCACCGATAGATATAAACGAGATAACTGATCAAAAAATTATAAATTATGGGTTGGTTAATCTTTACACACACGAAAAAATGTATATTTTCATGTCAGAAGAAGAAGAAAAAATGTATGACGTTATCTTAAAAGCCGAGAGTACATTCGAAACAATTCCGCGACAGACAATGGAGATGATCGAAGATAATTTTGAAGAAACGACGCAGATGATTCCGAATATAAATCAAAACTCATTAACAAGCGAGTATAGAGAGACTAAAAGAAAAATTTATTACATCTGCAAATACAGACATGACATCTGCAAGACATTGAAAGAAAAAGGATTTGTTATTGTCAGAAATATCAATCGAATGTTTATCAACCCCGTAAGACAACCAAACAGCATCACCGACTTTGGATTCAAATTAGCATCACTAATTAATTTTCCGATTTCTCCACGAGGATATCCTAGAGTTAAAACAAACCACGCACTTTTCATCAAATACGTCACCTTCGGCCACGTTAACGAGCACAATTTTTTCAACCAAAAAAAACTTTTCGGCAGAGGTGTACTTTTCCTGACCCCTAAAACGATAACACTCTTATTCTTCAATCGAGAGGTTAACATGAAAATTGAAATTGAAAACAGTCTTGAAAAGTACCTCTTCTTAGACCAAAAGGATGATTTTTTGAACATTTACTTTCTCTTGAAGTCCTACCCGAAAATGTTTGTCGCTAAAAATATTGATTCAAACAAACTCGAAGATTTGTTGTTGAAATTTAGACAAGGCTGTTACATTTTTGATGTTTTTGAATGGACCAGAGCAACATTCAAGGATGTTAATTTTCTGAACGATAGGTACGACATTCGTATTAATGTAGATTTAAAATTGCCGTGTAATAAGGAAATACCCTCAAAAGAAATTGAAAAACATTTTTTCAACCCAAAAGATGTCATTTTAAATCTTTTAACGATGTATTCAGCGGGAGTATATCTCTACCCAATTACCGAATATAACGATAAATCATTAGGTGCCGATGAAATTCTCAGAAAAATTCCAAATTTTGATACGAAATATTTATTCATGTGTTTATTTTCCCATAAGGGCAGATACATAAGCCATAAATTCACCCATGGGCAGATCGATCTTATCTTAAAAAAAGCGAATATCAAGAAATTCTGCGATTTCATCGAAATCGTCGTTGAAGATCGAAATTTTGAACCAGCAAGAATTATTTCCGAATTTTTTGAAAAGGAATCAAATTGTTACGAAAAAGAGGAAATCAAAAACACAATTTATCTCAGATCAGCATACATCACACCACTTTCAATTATTTACAACTACCCTAAAATATCACCGAGCAACAGAGTTCTACGAGATTTTGATCCAGATAAATTCATTCGTATTTCATTCAAAGACGACAACAATCTTGACCGAATCCACCACATTCAAGATGAAGTTTATGACTATTTTAGGTCTGTTCTCAATGACGGGTTCTTTATTTGTGATAGAAAATATTTCTTCTTAGCGAGCAGTGCGAGTCAACTGAGACTTCACTCAGCCTGGTTTGTTACCCCACACGTAAAAAACGGAGAATTAGTAGGTCCTGATTTCATCAGGTCCTGGCTTGGGAACTTCGAAGACATCCACAACATAGGAAAATATACAATCAGACTCGGACAAGCACTTAGTGCAACGATCATTGACATTCAAATTGATAAATTTGTTGAAGAACCAGACACAATAAGCAGTGCAGGATATTGTTTTACTGATGGAGTTGGAAAAATATCATTCTCTCTCGCCAAAAAACTTGCTGATAAACTTGATCTATATGAAATTCCTAGTGCCTTCCAAATTCGATTTGCTGGTTACAAAGGCGTGGTTAGCATTGATCCAAGAATTAAGGATGACGAGCCAGGACTTGTCTTGAGAGAAAGCATGAGAAAATTCTATTCAAATCATCGAAAACTTGAGGTAGTCTCATGGTCTCAAGAAATATCTGCCCATCTCAACCGACAAATTATTTTAATTTTAGAATCACTTGGCATTTCTGAAGAAACCTTCACTGACCTACACGAAGAATGCATTTTTCATCATTTCTTCTCAACGCCTCATTCAATTCAATTTCTTGAAAACCACTGTTCGTTCTTCAAACCAACAATTCAATTCCTGCACCACACGTTCTTCCAGAAATTGCTCATCGCCGCCTACAACAAGCAACTCTCAGATCTGCAGAAAAAAGAAAAAATCTTTCTCAAGAAAGGACGAATTTTGATGGGCGTTATCGACGAATTTGAAGTTTTGGAGAAAGACGAAGTTTTTATATTGACCAAAATTAATGAAATTTACACCCCAATTTTAGGAACAGTTTTAGTCGCAAAAAATCCATGTCTCCACCCTGGAGATATTCGTTTAGTCACTGCAGTTGACAGAAAAGAGTTACACCATATGAAAAATGTTCTCGTATTTTCAAAAAAAGGTGAAAGACCAATTTTTAACATGTGCTCAGGATCAGATTTAGACGGAGATTTATATTTCTGTACTTGGGAACCACGACTTTTTCCGAAGAAAACTTATGCAGCTGATAATTACATATCATCTTGCCACCTCTACAAGACAGTCGTCAGCATGACCGACATTGTTAATTTTTTCATCAAATTCATGCGAGATAACGAACTAGGATCAATAGCCAACGCACATTTAGCATTCAGTGATCAAAAACTCAACGGAGTAACCGAACCAGAAGCTTTAAAACTTGCAACTCTATTCAACATGGGTGTAGATTTCCCTAAAACAGGTTTCGTTGCAAGACTACCTATTGACTTAACACCAACCATCTACCCAGACTTCATGAATATCAAAAATCAACCTTCATATAAAAGTCAAAAAACATTGGGAGTTCTTCACCGACGATCAAAAATGTTAAAATTCAACAACGTCAGTCTTTGTGATTGTATGAATTGTATTTCTAAATTTTTTATTAATGAGTTGAAAATTTTAGTCAACGGATTGTTTAACCTCGAGATCAAAATATTTCATCAAGCAAATGATAATTCTAATAATTATAATACTAATAATAATAATACAAATAATAATTATCATACTAACTTTAATAATTATAATAATCCTAATTTTAATTCCTTAGCTCTGAATCCAATAGACGTTAATCAAAATATAAAATCAAATAATTTCAACACAAACGATTCTTCAGATGATGAATTTTCTCAAAAATACTCATTTTTCAATTACGATGCTATTTTTTACAACTCAATTCAAAATTCAAATCTATTTAAAAATATTTCGACATACATCGACGAGGCCCAAGAAATTTATGATGACTACACAATTGAACTTAATGCATTAATGAAAAAATACGGATACACAACTGAAGAAGAATTATTTTTAGGATACGTTCAAGAAAATGATATTTTGACATTTGAAGAAAACAGAAATACACAGAAATCAATTAACGAGCGCGTAAAGGTTTTTATTCGTAAATATCGAGATAAATTTTTAAAAAATTGCAAAAACGAAAATTTTTTAACAAAAATGATGGCCTGGTATCACGTAAGTCACACGAATTGTGGAAATTCAACCAGTTTTCCATGGATTTTAGATATTTTTCAACGACATTTAATAAAAGACGTATCAATTCTAATTAAAAATCCAAATAATGAATGGATGGAAATTTTTAAAAACAAAAATATCAATTTTGAAGAATTTATTTTTAACCCGAATGTTATTTTTATCGAGGATAGTGAAGAGTCTAGATTTATTTTAGAAAACGATTTTTATTCGAGTGGTGATTATCAAAATCAAAATAATCAAAATCAAAATCAAAATAATCAAAATCAAGATGATTATAAAAATGATACTGATAAAATTAAAAATCAAAATAATAAAATTAAAAATCAAAATAATAAAATTAAAGATGATTATAAAAATCAAGATGATTATAAAAATGATAATGATAACAACATAAGAGATAAAAAATCGGTTATTTGTTACAAATTCAGAAAAGATAACAAAATTCAAAATTCTTTGATTTTCGTATTTGGCGACTTATCCGTTAACGATCAATTCAAAAAAGCTAAAGATCAAAAAGTATTTATCGAGTTATTTCATTTACTCTTTTCAATTCAATTTTTCACTGTTGATGAAATTGAAGACGCGATTGTTTTTATCCTGAAAATAATGAACGAGACAAATGATTACCCTAAGAAGCTGATCAGAAATTACGTCTCTCAGAGACTTTTCAGCCTATCAAAGGCATCAATTGGTAAATGTTATTCTGAAGATGAGAGAAATAAATTGATAACCATAGCTGCGCTTATTTTCATAGACATCCCGTTGTTATCAAAAATGAAGATCTTAAGACAACAACTCAAGAATGATAATTTTATTAATCAACTTGATAATAATCAGATTATTAAAGAGCAAGGTAAAAATAAAATTCGACAATCACCTTTCAATGGAATTTCAATCCTCGGAATGTTTGATCCTAACGATGAAATTTATTTTACGCAAATTTCAACTGAACCTAATCAAATTGATAATCAAATCAATAATCAAATTAATAATCAAAATAAAAATCAAAATAAACCTTATCAAAATAATAATGAAATTAAACCTTATCAAACACTTAGGGATCGTCGTTCTTATGAAATAAATTTATTAAATGAAGGTACTGCTGATGTAAATTTTTATAAGGATGACCTCAGAAAATATTTATTAGGCCATATATGGTATCATAAAGATGATAGATTGATGTTTACAATACGAATTATTCCCGGAAGATTAATTTTTCACTCATTAATACCAAAATTTGCTTATAACAACATTAAAATTAATGAGCTTAACAAATACATGTATTCCTCAAAAGCAAGAAATGATTATAAATTGGATAAAAAGGAATTTTTGAATGTTTATTTTAAAAATGAATGTTTTTTAAAAGAAAAAATTGCGCAAGACTATGAAAATGAAGGTATTGATGATTTTATTAAAAATAATCTCGAAATATTTGAAGATGCTAATTATGAGTTGGCAGTGCAAAAAGGTAATAATCGGTATATTATTTATTACAAGGGAAATATTGAGGTCGTTAAGAACAAAGTTAAAGATGAAAATGATTTTAATCATAAAGAGGATTTTAATCATAAAGACGATTTTAATCATAAAGACGATTTTAATCATAAAGACAATTTTAAAGATGATTCTGATCATGGAAACTATTTTAACCTTAAAGAAGATTTTAATAATTTTGATCTGAATAATGAAGAAAACAATAACGTAGATAAAATAAAATCATTATTAATTTCATCTCTTGAGATTAAAAAAATAACTAAGCGTAGATACGTTGCTGGTAGATATGAAATTGTTGATACAAAAACTAGAAATGATTTTTTGTTTGAAACTATTTTCGAAGAAATTATTTATCATGAAGACCGTGGATATTCAAATTTTGATAATTCTGAGAAAAATTTAAAATTTAAAAAAATGGTGAAATTTGAAAATGGAGAATTTTTAGTTGATACTGAGGATTTTGATTTTTTAAGATTTGAAATTTTGATAAAGTTGATAAAAGTGGGTACGTTTACTGGCTACAAGCAATTTATTTTTAAGATGAAGAATAAAAAACTTGTTCTGGAGAAGACATATTTCCGAGTCTATAATGAATTAATTCATTTAATGAGTGATATTCAGAGTCATTTGGAATTTGAAAGTTTTTTTGGTTGCATTTGGGAATCTTATTTAGACGGACGAGATGTTTTTGGTAAACATTAATGATTAATAAAATTATTTAACTATTTAAAGATTCAAATTACAAATATTAAAATTTAACTCTTTAAAAAATTTACCTCCTTAAAGATTCGGATCTCTAGACCGTTTTTACCTCATGGGAAAACGGGATCATAATTAAATTTACTCATTAACTCATTATAAAAATGGGAAAAAAACTAAAAACACGAATTGAAGAAAAATACTGTTAGGGTCAAAGATTCAACTCGATAGAAATTTAAATCTGTAAAGATTCAAATTTAACTGTTTAAAGATTTAAATAATTTAGCTTAAAAAGGTAAAATTAGGCGTTTTTAGAAATATTTTGATAAAAAAGAAGCATCCAAATTTAATACAGATAAACCGGACTACCTAGTTAAAAAATATTACATATAAAATCAATAAATATTAAAATCAATAAATATTAAAATCAATAAATATTAAAATCAATAAATATTAAAATCAATAAATATTAAAATCAATAGTGATTAAAATCAATAAATATTAAAATCAATAAATATTAAAATCAATAAATATTGAAATCAATAAATATTAAAATCAATAGTGATTAATTCATTTAAAATACGCAGGTTCAAATCGCGCACTTTCGGGCAAAAAGGGGGGTATAGTTTTTTTTCTACAAATACCTTTTTACCAATGTACAGAATGATAATAATAATAAAAAACAATTCAAATATAATATTATTTATTTTTATTAACTTAATGATAGTACGATTATTTTCCTCAATACACACTCTTCATTTCTCACAAACATATATCTAACTAAATATGATCTCACAAGAATTATTGTTCGACATCTGATAGATATGAATCTTTTCAATGCACACCGATTCCCTTTTTCGTGTTCGTGTGTTATTTAGTTAAATGATACACGAATTTTCGGCAATGATTGACTATAAAATATATAAAAATATTTACTAAGGCTGTTGTACCCAAGCCAAAAAAATGGATATATAATAGATTTCGGTGGTGTATATTTCCTTATAAGATCAGTCAAAGGTAGTATCTCGTTTTTCCTATATCGACAACTATTATATACCCTTTACCTATTCTCTACCATACATAAAACCCATTTTTCGGATTACCCAGATTATATTCTTTCTTAACTATTTTTATTTCATCGATTTGTACAATTACACTGTCAATTTATCTTTCATAAGGTTTCCATATAACTATGTACTATTTTATTACTCAGTTTACTTATAAGCTTAGATAAGAGAATAAATATATTCAAAGTGGATGATATAGCCGTTATGAGTATATTAAGTAACAAATAGTAGCCAAGAGTGGGTTTTATGTCAATTGATATTTGATTAAAATCAAAAAAACATAATAAAAATAAAGAGATTTTTTTTTCTTACAGGGTGTCGGATGTAACGAAAACGAAGTTTTTTTTACCATAATTAATGCATAAACATCTCAAACAATTCGGACACTTCGGATTTTTTTTTCACATATATCGTAAATATTTGTTTTAAAAAAATATCGAAATTAGTAAAAAAGTATTTTTTGAAAAAAAAATTGTGCCCCCATTTTGGCACATCAGTGCGAAAAATTAGTTAACAAGGTTTTTTTATGTCAAAAATAAAATATTTTTAATTATAATTTTATTAATGAAATTTTTACAATAAAGAACTGCTAATAAAAAACTAATACTTTCTATAACGGGTCATATAGCACAGTGTTTAACACACTTGAATTTAACATTTAAGTATCCGGTTCTAATCCCACTGACTTCTCTTATAAAAAAAGGGGATTTTTATTAATCAATCAAAAACTATAGAAATATAGTTATAATATGTCGCGCGCCAAGCGCGCGACATGCGCCATGCGAGTGACATTTTTTAAATTTTTATAAAATGGCCCAAGCGAGAATCGAACCCTGGATAATAGAATAAATTGTTAGAATATTATGTCGCGCGCCAAGCACGCGACTATAATTTTTTTTTTTTTGCAAAAAAAACTCAAAAAGCTAACCCCAGTCTTTATCTTTAAATAATAAAATTTATTAGCAATATCATAGATCATAGGGGGGTAATATTTTTTATGAAAAAAAAATTATATTTTTTTGAAAAAAATTTATATATAGTTTTTCATAAAAAATATTACCCCTTATGATCTATGGTATTACTAATATAATTTATCATCTAAAGATAGAGACCGAGGTTAGCTTTTTAAGGCCATTTTATAAAAATTTAAAAAATGTCACTCTCATGGCGAATGTCGCGCGCTTGGCGCGCGACATAATATACAACTTTTTCAATGTGTTTAACTGATTATGACTTGTCTAATATGATAATGAGGTAGAAATGGCTCTCCTAGGTGTAGGGATGAGTGCGGCGACGCATCTCGGCAAAAAGTAGTGAAAAATAAAAATTCACGAAAAAGCACAAAAATACCTATCCTACCGAGTAATTGATAAAACAAATTTGCGTATACAACTTGGCTTCTGGTGAGCTTAGGAAATGACTTATATCGAACAACAAGAACCAAGATTTAAAGACTAAGGTTGGTGACAACTCTCTCGGTTGGCAACTATGGATGCAGTCAGCATGTAATATGTGCACTTTTTATAACGAATTTCATTTTTTTAATTTTTTTAACATCTTATTTTTCAAAAAAAATTTGGAATTGTCATTTAAAATAATTTTTAAAGAATGATAAATAATAATTTATGTCAAAATTTGTGCTAATAAACATTGGAAATTTTAAAAAATAATACAATTATATTTATTTTCGAATATTTTGCGTGAAAATAGAATAATTAGAAACGTTTTAAAACACGTTTTTATAAAAGAAATATAAACATTACATTATTTTTTTACTTATGTATAATGTTGTGTAGATCTTAAACTATTCTACACATTAACATCAAAACTCAATATTCATTTTTTATAAATACTAACAAATTTAATATTTGTACAATAATCAGTGCCAGCTTAATTTTTGATTTTCAATATATATATATTATATTACATGCTGACAACATCCATATCTGCCAACCCGGAGAGTTTTCTCCAACTATAGTCTCATGACCTTTGGTTCTGGGGGCTCCAATAATACGTAACTTCCTAAGGTACCCATAAGCCCGGCTGTATACGCGATCTTCGTTTTATCAATGACTCAGCAGGATACAGGTAATTAGTAGCTTTTCATGGATTTTATTTTTCACGACTTTTTGCCGAGATGCGTTGCCGCACTCATCCCTACACCTATGAGAGTCCTTTCTGCTTCATTGTCATATTAGACCAAGTCTTAATCAGCTATACCACACTGGAACAACTGTATATTATA
>SDVU01000701.1:0-11292 GCA_016256075.1 Dictyocoela muelleri | reverse complement strand
TAAATATAATTTAATTCTATTTTTTTTGATTTTTAATTTTTAATTTTAAGTCTATTTTTTGCTTCAGTTCCATTTTTTATTTTTATTTTTTTTTGATTGTAATGTCAATTTTAATTATATTTTTTTCTGATTTTTTTTGGATTTTAAAAATTTTAATTATCTCATTTGAAGAAAATTAGTGGCGAAAACCCGGCGTTTCGCCACTAAGTGGCGAAACTCCGGTTAACGGGAAATGTTTAATAAATACAATGATAATAAATAGGGCTGGTGAAATGCCGGCCTTTTTAATGCGTTTTCTGCAAAAAAGACGGTACATTGCCGGCTTTTTTGGTGACGTTTTTTCGATCAAAAAAGTGATTTAGACCATAAATTCTGCCATTTATTTTTTTAATTGTGTTTTATAGACATTTTAATGCTCTAAGACAACTAATATTATAAAGTTATGGCAAAAATAATTTTTTTGTACCATATAAATAGAATTTCAATCAAAAATCATTAAAATACAATTAATCAAGTATTTAGAGCGATTTTACTGTCATTCCTCGTCGCGAATCTTCCATAAGAAGGTTTAATTTACTGAAAATTCTTTCAGCATCAACTGTAGTAAGTGGCACTTTTAAATAAATTAAATTCTTTTCAGAGCTAGTAATTGGGTTCAAATGAAAAAAGAATCAAGATCTGGGCTTTTTAATATCAAATTTGGATATTTTTCTCTAAGTAGCTGATTTTTCAGATTTTTTCTACGTATTTTATTATATCAATTTGCTCAATGGTTGAAAATTGCTATTTTCGAGTTTATTTATGGAATCAACAAGAAAGAATGCGGCTCTTTTTCCTTTAAACTTGGATAAAAACGAATTATCTTTGAATTTTTCTATTATGGTTCGATGATCGATGTAACTATTCGCAAAATTCGTCAAAAAGCAACTGTATTGTTCGTGGATAGTATATATCTCTTCCTTGAAAGATATCTATGTGCCCAATATGGTCAAAATTGAGAATTTAGGAAATTTAATTGCTGTTGTTTGAGAAAATGGTCTTTGGCTCTCTCTGTTTTTAATTAAAATTCTTTTGATATCTGAGATTATGAAATATAATATTGGGGAAATTTCTCTCATCATTTCACATAATCTGTGTAGTATATGTGCTAAACACGTTATATGCTTTAACCCTGTGAAAACTTTTTTCAAACTCTTTACGGCTTTTACAGCATATGGCGCAGCATCAAATATAATTAAACGTTTTTTGAAACTCTATTTTGCCTTCATACAACTCGGTCATTAAGTTAATAATTTCTTGGCTTACTGTTTGATGATAGTTCTAGAGAGTTCAACAGTTCTTAGCAGGTACACCTTCTCTATTAAAGTTTTACTAGTTATACCTCCCCCAGAATATTTAACATATAACGTACATTCCCGTCAGTTGTCTCGTCAAAACGAAGGTAAATATCTCTGTATCTTAATTTTAATAGAAGTACCTGCCTTTTACCTTTAAAGATAGGCACAAGCATCTTACAGTAGTAAGATTCGTCATTAATGCTCTTTCTTGTATAATATTGCATAAAACTCTTTAAATTTTTGTTTTGAAGTTTATGAAGTGGTATATTTGCGATGTAAAAGCTTCAATCAAATTCTTGTCAAAAGTGTTATTCGATACGGTAATCTTACATGTTTCTTAAAGTGAGAATTGACTCTTAAAGCGATTTTTTTCTGAATGTACGTTTATGAATAGATGCCTCTTAAGCGATCTTGTACCCTCTTTTGTATCATAAGAAATGCTCTTGTTCCAAAAAACGCGAATCACTCACTCGTTTATTATATTGAATGATTTGTTCTCCTCTAAAAACTTTAGCAGCGATTTAAATGTTCCAATTGGTTTCATTCGGGGTTTAAAAAATGTCGGCATAAATGCTATTTTTCTTGTAAATTATATGAAAATGCCAGTTTTTGTCAAAAATGCCGGCTGCCGCATTTCACCGGGTTATAATAATAAACAATCTTCTATTTTTAATAAGCTTAATATTTATGATCGAAGACGTCATGTAAGGACATTAATAGAGAAGACGGCAAGAAGGGTGAGCAAGTATCATAGAATACTACCTTCAATATAGCCGAACTCCAGTGCAATACGTCAATTTGAATTCAAATGACAAAAAAGAAGAAAGTTAAGAAAAAAAAAATTAATAATGAAATTAAAAAAAGAATTTTTGGAAGTTGAAATTTCTATCGAAGATACAGATGTAAATATAAAAGAAAAAATTGAATATATCGAGAAATTGAAAGAGTTGATATGGAAAAATGGATATTTAAATTTTATATATTAGCAAAAAAAAAATTGTAATTATGAACACTCAAGTGAGATATTAGAATATTTGATAAGAGATGATTAGTTAAAAGGCGATTTAAGCAAATGAATATAAAACTCGCGAAAATTTTTGAGAATAAAAAATTCTAGTGTTGATAGCATATCATAAATGATTGAAATGGATCCATTAATGCAAACATAATTGCTAACATAAGGAAATATTTTGACGAGATTGATAAGACATTTTTAGAATATTCAGCTATTGAAAATATATGTAAAAAGGAGATACAGCTGCGGATTAAAGAAGTTTTTATAAAAGGACTAGGGAGATTTTCTGATATAGAAATTTGATGTTCCCCCAATTTTCGTGGCCACAGCTGAGGGTGTATTTTTTTTAACAAATACCCTTTGGTTAACATAAAAAAATTTAATAATACACAATGTTTTAAAAATTTTAATTTTTTAAGATTAAAAAGATACTCAATAAATTATTCGAATATCTATACATTTGAATTTCTATTTAGCATAAATATATTCAAATAAGGCTTAACATATTTCTTACTCCTATATCTTTTTGTATAAACTCTTTTAAAGCGCCCGGGTACACTCTATGGTGTTTGTATGTACACCATTTTCTCTATTAATAAAATATACGTGATTGTTGACCGTATAATGCGAGTATCCAATAGTATTAAAGCTTATGTATCCGCGCCTCATATCAGTAAATATGATTGTTCTAAATAACTCGATTTTTTATAATGTTTGCGAGCGTATCAGAATTTCTATTTTCAACTATGTCTAAGAAAATTTTCTCTCATTTTTCATCTCTACACCACCTAGTTAGTACCCAAACCCCGTCAACCATTCGTCCTCGATTGTACTTTCTTTGTCCAAATTACGTTTCATCAATCACCACTATAACGCCTTCTCCGCCAATTTTACAAGAGTTGTTAAATATTATGGAAACAAAAGAATCTATCACCTTTTTCATCTTTCTAATTGAATTCATCGATATATTGGTGAAAATATGGATCTGTTTTGCATTACATTTGTCTAAATAATTAAATATAATCGCAAGTATGCTTTTCCAATCCATTTTAGGATTGAAAATGGGTTAACAGATAATACACATTGCGAATAATTACAGCCTCTTTTTCTATATCTTAATAGTTTCGAACGATAAGTGTCTAAACGTAATTTGGATAAACACAACTTACGCAGTGCCACTTCTTTCTTTAATATAATCATTTTTTTTTCAAATTGACTTTTAAAATCATTTTATGTAACTATTATCTTCATGAGGATCTATGGGTATTTAGTAAAAAAAAATACACTTCAAAATGCGGCCGCGAAAGGTTTTAAAATCCGAAATTTGCAAGCAAAATGTGACAGAATTAGAAGATAACATGAGGTATTTGGAAAGATTGGAGGCGAGAATTATTTCAAGAAGCGGTGATAAGATTGTTTTATTTCCTGAAAATAAAATTAATAATTTGGAAGATAAAATGTGGTGTAGTATTCATCGCAGTAAGTCACATAACACGAAAAATTGTAACAGGACTTTAAATAAAAATACGATCACGAAATTCATTCAACATGCATTTTAAAGGAAAAGGAACGGAATTTCAATAATCCTGAATTAATAGGAACTTTAAATAAGCAAAAGATAAAATTTATGATTGACGCAGGATCGACAAGAAATTTTCTTAATAAAAGAATGATTAAGATCTATAATTTGGAAATTCATGATGTTATATTATAAGAACTATGTTTATGAACAATGAATAGACAATTTGTAACCAATTATCACTTTGTAATGTTAATTTGAATGATATAGAAAGTATTTTCAATGTAAATTTTTATATACTCGAAAATCTTCCAGTAGATGCAATTTTTGGAATGAATTTTTATTTTCTAACCACTGCATATTGGATCTAAAGAATTACCAGATGAGTATCGAAAATAAAAAAGTTATTTTTCTAAGGCATAATTCTGACGATGTTGACGATGATAATAATTTTGATAAAATTTTAAATGAAAAGTTAGGTATTTTAGATGTGGTATGTGATGACAAAATCTTAAATAAAGAGATTGAGAATTACATGAATAATAATTATAATTATAAATATATTTTAAATAAACCAGTTAAAATTAGATTGAAAAAGGAATTGCCGAAATACAAAAGAAGAATTATAAAATCCCGGAAAAAATAAGAACTTGCATTTTTAGAGTTTAAAAGATTGGAAATCGAGGAAATAATTGAAAGCTCTGGGGGTTCTTATTTGAATTCCGGATTTTTTGTTGTAAAAAAAAAATAAAAATTTAAGATTAGTCATGATTGTTGAATGTTAAATAATAAAATAATTGATGAAATATCTGATATTCCTAACATATTTAAAGGTATTGAAACGTAACAAACACTTGAAAAAATAAGCAGTGATATATATATATGGATCATTTCTATTAAATGAGTTAAAGCATGATACGAACAAGAATAAGGGATTTTTTATTACATTTACTGACATTTTCAGTAGGTTTACGCGTATTTACTTAATTGATTCTATATCAAGTGAGATTGTTGTTGAAAAATTTAAAATGTGAATAAATGAGTTTAGTATTCCCAAAAAAGAAATTATTACTGATAATAGAAAACAGTATGTAGGATGCTTTTACACGAAATTTTTGCAAAAAAAAGATATTACACAAACTCAGATACCCATTTATGCACCATAATTAGATGGAGTAAGAGAAAGCATAAATAAAATTATAAGCGAGGAGCTGAGATTTAATAGGGGGCAAAGATATTGATGATATTAAGTGTTGGGTAGAAAATCGAATAAATCGAAATTAAAGAGATTTTTAGGAACATCTCCGGAATGTTATCTACATAGGCTGAATTTTTTAAAATCCATTGATAAATAATGAAAGTTATGAAAATAAAAAGTTGAATTATAAAAGAAGTGAAAATAATGTTTTGCTAAAAATAGGTTATTCTGTTTATGAGAAAATATTTTTGAGTTCTAAAAAAGATAAGCAGTATGATGGACCTTTTATAGTTAAAGAAATTGACGTAACCATATTATAAATAAGTCTCAAGTAGACTTTTATAATTAAAATTATTTGGTTTTAATAATGTTTTATTTAATTTTTGTGTTTGGGGAAATCTCATTAACCTGAAAAATTACTCTTATTTATATCTTTAATCAATAAATAAGTTTCTTCTTTGAAACTACAACTAAAGATTTTCCTATCACCTAAAAATGTAACAACTTTTAATACTAATCAATCAGATAAGTATTATGTGGTTTACCACATCCTGCCCCCTTAAAAAATATTAATTTT
This sequence comes from Dictyocoela muelleri, assembly GCA_016256075.1. Classification (NCBI taxonomy): domain Eukaryota; kingdom Fungi; phylum Microsporidia; genus Dictyocoela; species Dictyocoela muelleri. The sequence continues at coordinate 5,646 of SDVU01000701.1, read as the reverse complement.
TCATTTTTATATCATTTATATGTATCCATTCTTTGATATTTTTTATTTTATACCATAAATGCTTTTTACTAATTTTAACAATTTCGTAAGGACCTATATAAAGATCTTCCGATTTATTATTATTAAAATTTTTAATATATGCGTAATCACCAATTTTAAAATTATTATAAATAATTTTTAGAGATTTATTTTCTTGATCTTGATTTGATTTCAAGTTTGGTAAATTAAGTTCTTTATTTTTATAAAGATCATATTCAGAGTATCCATAAATTATTGTGCTAGGTTGCTCTTGTATTGATCTGTGATGATTAATATTTAATCTTTTATTAATAAGTGATTCAATAGTGTAAATAGATTTTCCTTTAAATATTCTTAGTACTTCAGCAACTGTTTGGTTCAATCGTTCACTAATATCATTTGAAGACGGATGATATATTGGCGTGCATATCTTCAATACATTCAACCTTTTAAAATATGTGTTGATTTCCTTACTTAAATATTGTCTGCCGTTGTCGCAAATAAATTTCCTCGGAATTCCGTATTTATTTATCCATTTATTTATTTCTTCGATAATTGTTTTAGATGTGATGCTAGTACAAAATTTCACTTTGGTAAATTTACTAAATACATCTGTTATTGTTAGAATAAATCCTTTATTTTCAATTTCTTCATGTTTAAAATAACTTAAATCGAATGGTCCAAAAATGTCTGAACAAAGTACATCCATTAATTTTTCTGAATTAATTTTATGTCTTATTATTTTACTCTTTTTAAGCTTTTTACATCTAATACATTTTTCACAATTAATAATAATTTTTTTAATATAACTTTTTATATTATCGATTTTATAGAATCTTTTTAAATTGTAATATAATGATGTCATTCCTGCGTGAACACTATGTATATGCATATTTTAAATAAATTGAATCGTTTATTATTTTTAACAATATATCTATTTTTGTCATCTTTCAGAAATTCATTGCTTTCATTCTTTACTTTTAAATATTTAGCAACTTTATTAAATAAAAGTGTATTTTGATTTATGTTTATAATATAACATCAGGATAAAATATCAGCAATTGTGTTATTTTTTCCTTCTATACTTTTAAGTTTTATATCAAATTCATTCATAATAAGCTTTCATCTTTTTATTCTTTTGCTAATAACTTTATTTTCATATATACAATTCATGTTATCAGTTTCAACTTCAATTTCAAATCCTTGAATGATATTTCTATAAAAATCTAAGGTTTTAATGGTACTGTTTCGATATAAATAATCATCTTTGCAATATAAAAATTTTAGGAAAGAGAAAACTGTATATTGATACGAGAATTGTTTTAATGTGGTAACTCCCGTGGTATAGGTTTTTTATATTCTTAATCTACGGGTGTAGATTTATAGTATATTGGCCCAAAGAGCCAATATACTATAAATCTACACCCGTAGAGTAAGAATATAAAAAACCTATACTACGGGAGTTACCACATTAAAATAACCCTCGTTTTAATTTACAGTTTTCTCTTTCCTAAAATTTTTATATTGCAAAGATGATTATTTATATCGGAACAGTATTATTTATGTACAAAAACTCTCTTTTTTATCATATTTTACAAAAACCAAGAAAACAACAAAAAAATCAAAAATAAAAAAAAACCAAAATTAAAAATCAAAAATTTTTAAATATTAGAACTATTTATTTTATAATTTTCATAAATTCCTCAAAACTCAAATTTTTATTATTTCTAAAAAAAGAAAAAAACGTTACAATATGCCTGGAGTCTCTTTTTGTCTATTCAATACACCGCATGTTTCTTTTTTAAAAAAATGATTCCACAGGTTCTCTATAATCTGTGTATGAAGACCTGTTTGGGGGTCTACAAATTTTTTTTGAGGCACAGATCAAAGTGGATGAAGCCCATTTCATCCAATGAACCATAAATCTTCGCTTGGTCAGTACAGATGATAGTACTTTCTACGATGATGCTTGAAATTATCTTTTTAAGAGTCGCCTTTTCCTATCAGGGACAACTTTAAGATAACATCGACTTGTCTCTCGTTCTACCACCCAAAAACCCATGTTTGCTTTGGAAATCGCTTTCTTACGTACTTTGCAGATATAATGAGTGCCTCGTCGGCTTCAACTATTGTTCCCTCACCCCTAACTTTGCCATGCACCTTTTATTGTATAGTGCAATTTTATGTTCAATTTTATATTTTATTTTAGTTATCAAAGATCTACTTATTCCCACATCCCATAACAAATTTCTTGTTATTATGGTTTTGTGGAAATAGTAGTGGCAAAGAAGAATAAATTTTCTAAATGTAATCCTCGTATCATCTAGTATAGTATCATACCTCATTGATATTCAGATATTACATTTTCTTTTACAATAGAAGAACCCATTATAGTCACCATGGACTTTCATCAAACATTTGCAATGTGGACAATATTTTTTTGTTTTTATTACCCTTAATCTATTCAGAATTTTAAATGTAAACGCTTCTGATCGTAGTTATCTTCCTAATTCCGGGGCTCCTATGTTTGTTAGATTCTTGAAAGGTTTCATAAGGGTCTTCAAAAAATTAAAAAATATATATATTAAAAAATTATCAAAAAAATAATCAATACTATAAAAAAATCGGAAAATAAAAATAATCACCTTTGCAATATAAAAATTGTAGGAGAGAGAAAACTGTAAATTAAAACTAGGGTAATTTTAATGTGGTAACTCCCGTAGTATAGGTTTTTTTCATTATTACTCTACGGTTGTAGATTTATAAAGTATGATCTCTTCGGAATCTCACTTTATAAATCTACAACTGTAGAGTAAGAATAAAAAAAATATAATGTTGGAGTTACCACATAAAATAATTCTTGTTTTAATTTACAGTTTTGTCTCTCCTAAAATTTTTATATTGCAAAGGTGATTATTTATATCGGAACAGTACCGTTTTAATTATAGAAAACATTTCCTTTTCAACAACTGAGTAGTTTCTTTCAATATTGTTGAATTTTTTACTATAATATCCTATAACACCGTTATCTTGGAAAAGAAACGCTCCCATTCCTTCTTCAGAAGCATCACATTGGATATAAAATTTCTTAGTAAAATTTGGCAAATTTAAATATGATTTATTTTTAATTTCTTCTTAATATAATTGAGAGCTTCTGTCTGTTGAATTCCCCATTTTTCTTTATTTTCCTTTTTTAAAAGTTTAGTTATGCAGGCAATTTGTCTGCTTACATCAGGTATAAAATTTCTATACCATGTGATTACACCTATTATTTTCTGAATTTCGCGCTTTGAGTTTGTTTGGGGATTATTTTTCAATAAATTATCAATTTTTTCTAAATTTTTTTATTTTCCCGTTTTCAATGATATTTCCCAATATTTCGATTTTTGATGTCATGAATTCGCTTTTTTCGAAATTTATCTTTACTTCATATTTCATTAACCTTTCTAAAACTTTAATTAGAATAACATTATGTTCATTATCAGTCAATCCATAAATTATTATATCATCAATATAGATTATACAATTTTCTATTCCGTCTAATATCTTATTGATTGTTCTTTGAAATATTTTAGGTCTTGACTTGGTACCAAAAGATATCCTTTTATAACGATATTGGAGTCTAAAAATTGTGAGACTAGTTATATCTCGACTGCTTTCTGCCAATTTGATCTGGCTAAATCCATTCTTTAGGTCGATTTTCGAAAATACTTTACTTTGGCTAATTTTAAATAAATTTTCATATATCTTTGGAATCAAAGATACTTCATCTTTCATAAATTTATTAACCTGTCTATAATCAACTACTAGTCGAAGGTCTTTATTTTTCTTCTCAATGAAAAATGAAGGGCTTGTATAAAATGTTCTTGTTTCTTCAATAATTTCACTGTCTAAAAGTCTTTTTATATCCTTTTTTGCTGATTTTTCATATTTTATTGGAACAGAATAGTATTTATTTTTAAAATTAATATTAGATATAGATTTTTCTATGTACAGAGGTATCGGAGGTATATTAATTTAATTAAAGGCGGAATTTTTTGATAAATATTCTTTCAAAATTTTATTTGGCAGATTTTTTTTCAAATTTAAACTGATCAATCATGAATATTTTTTTATGCAAAATTCTATCCATTTCATCTTTGTGTAAAGGAGTTCTGCCTAACATTGGTATTACATTATCTAAGATAATTACTACTTGGTTTTTGTAATCCAAGATGATTTCATTGTTAAACAAAAATTCGTTGCTCAGTAAAACATCTTCAGGTAAATCTTTTAAAATAATAAAAGTTCCATGTATGGGATCTTTTAAATCACCAATGAATATATCTGAACTTACTATGTATTTTGTAACTTCCGTTGATCCATTTCCAAAAACCGTATTAATAGTTTCTGTTTTAATAAATGGCAAATTTAATTTTTCCGCGACGCTATATTTCATGAAACTCTTTGTAGCCCCTGAATCAAATCTCAATTTCATGATTTCATAGAGATTCTCCCCTTTACAGATGTACAAGTGGGTTTATTGGTTATTTCTTTGATTAAATAGTTATTATTATTTTTCTTTAAATTGTTTTTATCTGCTTTTATATTATCATTTTTATTATAAAAATTTGTATCATACGTTTTACATTCCTCAGTTCTATGGTAACACCATTTATGAAGTTTGCAATATTGTTTATTGCTTTTATTATACTTATTATACTTATCATCTTTATTATTTTCTTTAATTTTAAAATGATAATTATTGTTTAATTTTTTATACTCATTGTTATTTCTTAATGAAATTTCCTTATTTCTTATAATTATTTTATTTTCAATATTTTGTAAATATTTATAACACTCTTTATAATCATCTAATTCGAATTCAACTAGTTTTCCCCATGTATATTTCCTTAATCCATTGGTGAAGGCTTCTTCAAATTTTTTATCAGTATCTTCATAATTTTCAGTTATTAAATTTAAAATATTTATATATTTTTCAATTTCTTGATAATATTCTTTGATGGTTATTAACTGGCTTTGATATACATTTGAAAGTTTTTTATTATACAATCTCTCTTCAATTTTGGGATAAACTCTGTTTATTATTTGATTTTTAATAATTTCCCATTTTTCCTTGCACTCATCAATATTAATATTTTGGTCTTTTATTAATACTTTAGCAACTGTGAATTTTATTTTTTCGTTCCACTTGTTCGTTGCCGCCAGGTTTTCATATTCTCTAATCCATTTAATAATATACTCTATTTAAGTCTTCAATGATTATAATTTTTTGTTTCAATTTTTCATTTAATCCTTCAATGTTCATTTCAAACTCTAGTGTTTTCTCACTATTATTCGGTTTTTTATTTGAATTATTTTGTATATTTTCAATGTCATTTGAGCTCAAATTGACGTAACCCTATTATAAATAAGTCTCAAGTAGACTTTTATAATTAAAATTATTTGGTTTTAATAATGTTTTATTTTATTTTTGTGTTTGAAAAAATCTCATTAACCTGAAAAATTACTCTTATTTATATCTTTAATCAATAAATAAGTTTCTTCTTTAAAACTACAACTAAAGATTTTCCTATCACCTAAAAATGTAACAACTTTTAATACTAATCAATCAGATAAGTATTATGT
>SDVU01000700.1:0-11294 GCA_016256075.1 Dictyocoela muelleri | reverse complement strand
TGAGTCATTGATAAAACGAAAATCGCGTATACAGCTAGGCTTCTGGGTAGCTTAGGAAGTGACGTATTATTGGAACATCAAGAACCAAAGGTCACAGACCACGGTAGGAGACAACTCTCCGGGTTGGCAGCTATGGATGTTGTCAGCATGTAATATATAAAAGATTTTCTAATTATTTTTGTTTTTTTATTTATAAATTTATTTTAATTTGCACATTAATCTTAAACTATATTATTTATGAAGTTTTTTTTCAAACAACTTCATAAATATTCTTTGTATAATATTAATGTTAAAATTAAAAATAAATTATAAATAAAAAAACAAAAATAATTAGAAAATCTTTTAATTTTCATTCTATCTACTAAAGTTATTAGTAATTCAACGCCCTGGTAATCATCTTTATTCTTAAAAATGAATAACAATTTTATTAATACCCTTATTAAAAATTTTTAGGGCGAAACGGCGGCTTACCATATTTAAATGCTATTTACTAAATGTTTATATTATGAACACCGAAAATTAGATAAAATAAATAAAAAGAAAAGAAAAAGTCGAAAATTTGAAATTTTTAAAGACAAATTCAACTGTTAGCCTAAAAAGGCGAAATATCTTGCGTGTGAAATATAATAAAATTATAGATAAAAATACGCTTATTATTCAATAATAGCAAAAAATAATGAATCTGTTATGAGGATATATACAGCCTAAACACCATTTTCATTTGATAAAAAACTATACAATTTTTTTCAAAACGAATGTGTCATACCGCTGCACGAGAACTCGCCCGAGCGCAGCCGAGCTTATCACGAGAAGTCGCCACAAATTTTTTTTATAATAGAAATTTATTTGTTTTAACAAGATCATTCGATTATAACATGTCTTATATACTATATCTAAAAAAAATTATAAATTACCAAATATAGAAATTCCAAAGTATAATAAAAATTTATTTGTATTGTTTTATATACATATTTAAGAATTCAGTTTCTCATATAAGACTGCCCATAAAGTTTTTTAAAAAATGAATTAAAAAACGTATATGAAACAATATAAAGAGATTTTTATTATACTTTAGAATTTCTATATTTAGTAATTAATAAAATTTTCCTAGATATAGTATCTAAGACATGTTATAATCGAATGATCTTGTTAAAAAAAAAATAAATTTCTATAAATTTTTATTTACTTTGGAATTTCTATATTTGGTCATTTATAAAATTTTTCTAGATATAGTATCTAAGACATGTTATAATCGAATGATCTTGTTAAAACAAATAAATTTCTATAAATTTTTATTATAAAAAATTTTGTGGCGAGTTCTCGTGATAAGCTCGGCTGCGCTTGCTACGAGTTTACGAGAACTCGCCTTCGGCGAGTTCTCGTGAAACCCTATCGAAGTATAAAATTACATTATATAATTCTATTGCGAAAAAAGGCGTTGAACAATGTTTAATGTTGGTTTTTTTCGCCAGGCAAAATAATTCATTAGCCCGTTTTTTTGCCAATTACGAAAAAATGTGATGTTCAGTTTCTCACTTTTTAATAATATCTATTGCCTTTAATGTATATATGGTGTTTTCTTAAAAATGTTAGTGTTGAGATGTTTATGATTCGATTCACAACTTTTGGTAGATTTCGAAAGTAATTTTGTATTTCTGCTGTTAATCGGCCATTGATTTATCTTTTATACTTATATTTTTAAAATTTATAAATTTGTTTTCGAAAAAGAGAATGTCTTCAACCTCCTGTAGTTTTAATTGTTAAAATAAATTGTAAACTTTAAAATGATTACTTATTTATAAATTATGTGCACAAAATAATTATCAAAAAAAATTCATATCAACAAAATAGATAATTTTTTTTTATTAGTATTTAATACAGTGTAAAAGAAAATACACTAATAATCATTAAGTATGTGATATTTTTCGAAGCACTCAGTAAAATGTAACGCAACAAGACATTGCTTGCACTCCCATGATGTCTCACTTTTTTTTTGTTTTCTATATACTTTGCATTCTCTTGTTGGATGTTTTTTTTTCTTTGTTGGAGAAATGTGCTGATGAAAATGTGCCCATTGCTAAGCTTGGAGTCTAAGAGGTGTATCGCCTTATGATTGTCTTCCACGTATTTTATAGTTTGGAATTGTCAAGATTTTTAGCAGTCGTTTGCGATATCCAGGCCCAAGTCTAAAAAATGCATTTTTGTTTTAGTAGTGGCTGACAGCTTGCAATATATGAAATCCGAATTGAAAAATGATATATCCATCATATAAAAAACATTTTTTTATAACCTTTCAAAATTTTTTCATAATAGGACAACATGCTGTAACTTGGTCTTGCCGATCAACACCCCTATTCCCAAAATATAATTCTATGACACAGACTGGTTTTATAATTTTATGAACCTCTTTTTTTTCTTATCCCATCTCATTTTTCCAGTATCAATCATTTCCGAATTTTATGCTTCGTAGAGAGCAAGTAAACGTCCTTATTATCTTTCCATTTCAATGATAATAACCAACTATTAGATTTAGTAGCCAACTCTTCCCGCTTTAATTTATCTAAAACTAGCGTCATTAGCATGTTTTTTCTATTTGCCCTAACAGTACCAATAAGATTTATTTTTTTCAATAAATTTAAATTTATGTGTTAAAGACTGCCAATTATCTAGAAACAGTGTTATTATTTCCCTAAAAATGGCTCCGCTATTTTATTAACAATTCTTTCTGATGCACTTACAGAGGAGTCAATATTCTTATCATTCCCGGTATAAATCTTAAATCTACTGCAATAGCCTGATTTATATTCAACAATTTTATAAAATTTGATTACAAATCTATCCCTTTTCGATGGATTGAATTAAATAAATGAAAGTCTATGTGTGAACTTCATTAATGATTCATCTAGCGATTACATTTCTTCTGAGAGTATATTTTTTTAATATATAATTAAGATATTTTACAATACTATCGACTTTTTGGAGTTTATTTGACTTTTACGCATCGTAATTATTTGTGAAGTGAAGAAATCGTGTTATTAGTATAAATCTTTTTTATGGCATTGTCTTTACATATATAGATGTCTCAATTATTTTTCTCTTTGACCAATTCATGTGTACTGCTGATTTCTTCACTTGAATAATAGTTATGAATAACGCAAAATAAATTTGTATTTCAGCGCTGGTAGTGTCACTCGAATCTTTATCAATAATTTTAGTTTATATTTACCACCAGATAATGTCTGATTAGCGTATCTATTCGTTTCGTTTGCTAACATTTCCAAAAAAAACATTATTGAAAATTTCCGTAGAATACATCTAAACTCGAAACATTTTTCCTATCTTATGAGATTTGCTGAGTTTATTCCAACCACTTCTGTAAAATTCCATATTTTTGGAATATTGTCTCTAACTTGCCACTGCCACTTATTTGTTATTTCGTCAGCTGTAGAAAAGTTCAAATCAATACTGGTCGAATCTTCACATTCTGAACTACTCAATATTATCTACCATTCTGTGTTTTTCTTAACAATAATTACACTGCCTTCACTAAAGATGCTTGCATTACTTTCACCATTTTCATCAAAGTCACCTTCACATAAGTATGTATTTTTTTCTTCTTTTATTATCCATTTTTAAATATTTAAGGGGTTGTTGAAAAACTATACCTGATGGATAATAATTTTGTAATGAGATAATAATAAAATTTATTAAATTTCAAAGTGAAATAAAGTAGATTATTCATTTTATATTGTTATCACATAGTAAATTTATATTTATATGAGTAGTACTCGTGATAGTTTCACAAGGTAGAAATAAGTTTACACGAGTAACACTCGTGATTGATTTACAAAGTCAAAATAAGTTTACACGAGTCAGACTCGTGATTGTTTCACAAAGTAAAAATAAATTTGGAGCTATAGGCCAAAAGCAATACACAATTTAGAGTGTAGAATTTAAATTTTTTAACCCCTACAAAAAACATTAAATAAAAGGATAAGATCTTTAAATGAAAAGTTTTATTAATTTTTTAATACTATCTTCACCATTATTTCGCATAAATCTGAAAAAATAAAGCAGATATGTCATATTTCTTTTTGAAAAAATATTTTTCGATACAAAACTTTTTACCGCATGCCATGTGCCTTCAATTGAATTTGTATGTAAACCATTTTTTTTTAAAAAATTCATGAGAATGATTTACAGTAAAATGTGTAAAGTCGTTACATAAATCATTATAACCTCTACATGTCAGTATGTATAATTTAACCTTTTTTAACATACTTCTTAATTATTTCTGTCGAAATATCTTTGTTTCTTTTATCAACTACTCTAAGAACTTTTTTATTTTTTCAGTTCGCTCAACACCACCAAGTACCCATGTTCCATTTACTTTATACCCCCCCGATTATATTTTCGTTTTCCGAATTTTGACTCGTCTATTTCAACAATAATATTATCACCACCAATAATATCAATTTTATGCTAAATTTTTCATGTATTCGTAAATACACGTATTATACTATTCTTCTAACTACTTTATAATCACATGATATTAATTCACATATATGTGTTATTCGGAAGCCTTTACAAATTAGCACTATTATTTGTATAATTATATCACATCCAAATTTCCCATGATGAAATGGCTTCTTCATAAATAATCTTTTTTCATATCTACATTTCGTCGCGTACATTTTATTATATTTTTAACTTTAGAAACTTTTCCTAAACATTTAACACACAATAACTCACTTATCATAATTTCTACCATTTTTTTATTTCTATATTGATTTGTTCAATAGATTTCACCATAAATATTAAGGGTTAAAAAATTTAAATTCTACACCCTAAACTGCGTATTGATTTTGGACCAATCAACCATAAATTTATATGAGTCAGACTCATGATTAATGCACAAGGGGTTAAGACAATGTTCATCAGTTAAATTTCCAAAAATTCACAAAAATTCATGTTCAATTTTTTTTCCACTGGAACGTTTGAAAAATTAGCGTATTTTTTACTATTTTTTAAAAAATAATCATTATTTTATATATTCTATCAATTTCTCAGATTGTAAAAATATCACCATTGTCTGTTAAAATGCAAATTACTATCTTTTATTTCCGTATTTTTAAAAATAATTTTTATATAATTGAAAACCTCTATTTCAAAATGAATAGGAAATACTTCTCGAGACTTTTTATTAATTTAAATATTTTTAAAAGCAATGATGTGTAAGAATCCCGAGATTTAATTTAAATGAATACGTATATTAATGTGATTGTTTTACAAATGTGGTTTCATAAATAATATAAATCTACTTTAATCTTTCCGAAGATTTGAAAAAAGTACCATCGGCTAAACATTCATTAGATCCCTTAGAATGCTTAAGTTTTCTTTGGTTTAAAATATTCAAAACTTCTCCGATCTCAAACACACAATAAAATTGTAAAAATAAATTATTATAAAAGATATACATATATGATTCTAAAATATCATCCTTTTCCTCGATTTTTAAATTAATATTACTATTTAGCAATTTAATATAATAATCTCTCAAATGATTATTATTTTATAAAAAAAATGGAACTTGGTGTGTAAAACAGCACCTCGGGGTATTTCACTAAGAAGAGCTTCGGAGGCGCTGATTTCATATTAAAAAAAACTAGTTGACTTACAAGGCGACATGTATTTTTTAGGATGTTATAATTGTTTATTTTCTATTTTCTATGGTCATAGATGAAGTCCATGACCATAGAAACTAGCATATAAACAATTATAACATCCTAAAAAATACACGTCGCCTTGTAAGTCAACGTTTTTTTCAAATATGAAATCTGCATCTCGAAAGCTCTTATCAGTGAAATACCCTAGGGCGCTGTTTTACATACCGAATGCCTTTATTTTAAAATAATATTTTTAAAGTCTAATCTTAAGTTTTAAAAAAATTATTTTTACCGAAAAAAAAGCAAAATTAAATAAAACAGCTTCCTGTAGACTCTCACTGGAAAGAGCTAAAAAAATTAAGATTGTATATCTGACTCTAACTCTTTTAGTTGAAATAGGTAATTATTTTAAAAAAGCCTCTGATCTAATAAAACGATTTATTACGATTACCATAACAATATAAAATCGCCTATATAAGATCATTGGATTCTTAAAAAATACACGTCTCATCGTAACTCAACGAGTTATTTTATAATATGAAATCTGAATATAGAAAGCTTATCTCAGTTAGAGCCCCCAGGACGCTGTTTTACATACCAGGTACCAAAATTTGAATCTATCCCGTTTTTTTTCATCATGGGGAAAAACGAAATATGTAATTAAATTTACAATTTAATTCATTATGAAAAAGTAAAGAAAGGATAAATGGTACTTCCAAGCCCCTAATAGAATTATAAGCCTGTAATGATTTTTTTTAGATTAACAATTTAGTCGATTATTTATTAGTGAAGGCAACAATAACCTAGGTGTGGGGATGAGTCGGCGACGCATCTTGGCAAAAAGTAGTGATAAATAAAATATCATGAAAAAACCTCTAATTACCTGTATCCTGCCGAGTCATTGATAAAACGAAAATCGAGTATACAGCTGGGCTTCTGGGTAGCTTAGAAAGTGACGTATTATTGGGACACCAGGATCCAAATGTCATAAGACTATGGTTGGAGAATACTCTCCGGGTTGGCAGCTATGGATGTTGTCAGCATGTAATATATAAGGCAACAATAACATATTTTAACTCTTATTTTTCTGAATTTAAATTTTTAAAATAAACTGTATCAAATATTCAAAATGTTGATCATGATTTATTCCTTGTCTATTTCTTAGGAATATTTTTTTAGTGACCAAAAACTCATAATATTTTGAGATGGATTGAAACTTCTTCAGAATAAACAAAATTATAAGAATGTTTTACTTTGCGATTTGTAAAATTCGTTGTATTAATTAATGCGGAAGCATAAGCTCGCCTTCTATCAGTGATTAATATTTTACCAGGTATATTTTTTTCAGTAATAATTTGCAACATAGTAGTTATGTTTCTATTATTAACTGATATAATAAAAACCTTTTGTACCTCTTTATATACCAATAACATACTATTTACCAAATTTTTGTCTTTCTCTGTTATACTTTTTTTTTGAAAACATACTCTCGTCAATTTTGAGTATATTTGGTAAACCTCTTTCCTCTAATCCTCCTATTATTTTATTTTTTTCGATAATAAAAATATGAAATATTCTCTCTTACTATTTCACTATATTATCTTATGGTTTTTCTATTAAGGTCAAGATCATATTCCATATATGTTATAAATTTTTTTTCAAATATTTATATAACAAAAAAATACCTCAATTTTAAGCATAGAATTTAAAAAAAAGAATGATTTCGTATTCTTTTTTATCTATAACAAGGTTTTCAACAGATACATACATACCCATCAATTTATGATCTTCGTTGAACATATCCATCATTATATGGCATTCTTCACAAATTAATGTATTATTAATTAACCCTAGTCCACTCAAGAATTCGTTTTGTTAATACAATGAAGAAAAATTATTCTTTAAGTAGCGACTTAAAGTTTTAAATCCATATTTTCACTTCTGAGATAAATTTACGTTTTTATATAATCTTTGTTTTAGAATTTATAGCCATGTTAATGGTTTGATTTTTTATTTAAAAAAATTCATTCCGTCTTATAATTCCATTACGGACTTTAAAATACCATTTACCAAAAAAAGACCTAAACCTAAAATGAGGGGGGGAAACAGGGTGAAGTACAAAAATTTTATATACCGGTTAATTCTTTGAATGAATTTTTAAAGCTTTCTTTTTAATAATTCTTATGTCTTTAATGAATTATTTCCCTTAATTTTTGTAATTCTCGGGGTTTTAATTTCATGCAAATTAAGAAATTCCTTGATTGCGGTGGCCTTGCAAAAATAAGGTGTATCTTTCCAAGGCCTTTTCTGCGAACACACCTCCAATTTATGAAAGATTTGGAAACCTAAATATTATATAAATATATATTATAAATGATTTTACCTTTTTTGATTTTTCAATTTTAATGTATAACTTGGTGTCCTAAATAATAAAATAAATGAGTTTCGTCGGCTTTTTCAATAAAAATCCTGGCAAAAAAAACCCGAAAAATGCATTCGAATTTTTACCGACCCCCCAATACTTATATAGTATGTAGGGAAAAAAGAACGCAATTGCAAAAAATTTAAAAAATATTACTAGAAGAGTTAGAAGTTATTATAATTTAAATTTACTTATATAATTTTTGATTGTAGAATAGTTAAAAACAAAACAATATGTTAGTAAATTCAAAATATAAAAAAACGCAATTTTTTCTAATATTTTGTATGGAAACCTTTGGCTTTATATACTGTAGCTACCAGTTTTTTAAAACTAATGGTAAGGTTTCGAAAAGTAAATGAACTTATGAAAAATAATTCGACAGTGATTAACTTGTTTAATTCATTTTTACAAATTTCGATTTCTTTGGCTATTTTTTTGCTTTATTAAAGCTAAAAATGTCTCAATTGGTGTTTAATCTGGTGACCATGCTGGCTATGGTAAAAGTGTTATTTTTTCAATTTTTTTTAGCTTCTTTAGAAGTATGCTTTGGATAATTGTATTGCTAACAAGTAAAATCTGATAACCCCATAAAGCTACAGAACCATAGAGAATATTTTAAAAATATCGATACAATCAGCATAATTTTTTTTCCTAAATAAATATACGTTTACACACACTGTTGTAAGCAAAACCTCATTAAATAACCAAATATCTTATCCGTGTTTTACGGTCGGTATCAAATTTATATTTTGAATCTGAACCAGGTTATATCTAAGCAAACCCTTCCTATCTGAATAAAAAGATAAACTTCGACTCATCGAAAAATAATATCGATTCAATTTCTTCATTTGATAAATAAAAAAAATCTTCTGAAAATTCTCACTTGATTTGAATTCTTTTTAAGAGGGGTTTTTATTGGATACAAATCCACATGATAATAAACATTATGCCATTTTAATAGTTTTATATAATTATTTTCTGCAACGACTCTCTTGTAACTTTTAAGCTACTTTTTGAAGTGACAGTTAAAGATTTTTGCGATTAATTTTTGAAATCATGGCTACATATCCATTACTGAGCCTTTTTATATTGTATATTACTTTTTAAATGTCCCAAAAATCCTGTATTAGGTATAATAAGCTCACCACGCACTTATTTAGGTGTATTCCTATTTTTTCGCTATTTCCCTTTTTGACATATTCTTACAAAAAAATAAAACCTTAGTTCTGGTATTAGGTGTTTATTTAATATGTATAGACATTAAAAAAATTTTTTTTTTGGGGGAAGGGGGTTAAGGAGTCTTTTGAATGTTTTTGATTATATTACTTTTTTTTTGCAAAAAATGATTTATAAAAATGTCGTAAATTAGAATTTATTACATAATAATATTTATTTTGATCCTATAAGAAATTTTGGATAAGTCCTATTATTTTCCCCAAAGGGAAAATAATGAAACCGATATAAATTTTGATTAAATATTAATTTATTTTGAATTCTTTTTCAATTTTGAAGTTGTTAGTATAATCAACTTTAGGGGAAATAGATGGGAATGATCGCATTGGGAAAAATAATGGGACTGACCCAAAATTTTCTTTAAAACTCTATTTATTTTCATATGTAATTTCGATTGCATTTTTTTGTTCCAAATGTATCACATGATTTAAGATTTAGTATCTTAATCTAACTCGTATATAAAGTCCTCTCAATTTTACTTCTTATCATTGCCTCATTACAGTCATTCTAAAATCCAAGTTATAGTGCAGTTTTCAATTTATTTTTTAAAATGCTCATATGTACAGTAATATTTTTGTGATATTTATGAAAAAATGTCTTCGGTATTGTATGTACTATTTTTATTGTATTTAATATTTGATTCTACTTATTACTTCCTCTGATGTATATTATAGTCTTATCTGATATTGAACATTTATGTACTCAATTTGCGCGTATAATTTGAGTATAATATCATTTGTCCATATACATATTCGGACTACTTCTTGAAACAGGATTTTACACTCCAGGAGATCCTGCATTTAGGGATTATAGTATGTTAATTTGAAGTGCTAGCTCATGACCCGACTCTTCATTTCTGTATTAAATGAATGCACATTTGAAGTTTTGACTAATTACTGATACTTTCACGGTAAACATTACTTCTTCTTTTACTGACTTGAGTGCGAGGCCATATTTCTTCTTGAGCTCAAATTGACCGACCTTATATTAATTCACGTGGTTCAAATAATTTTTTTGTTAATATTTGATATGCAGGGTTAAATAAATTTATTTTTTTTCCGATCCTTTGTCTTATTTAGAGGTCTACATTTTTAAAATTTATAATATTAATTTGATGAAACGATAATTGATAAAACAATGGCAGGATATTAAAAAATGCACTAAAGGTTGTGATGATCTAAAGGGTTTTTGTACAAAAATCAACACCCCTGTCCTCTAAAAAAATTATTATAGAAAAAATTATGGCAATCCGTCTTTTTTCTTTGGCGGTAAAACTGATGCCATTTGGGAGCAAAATTCGTTTTTTTTCGCCCCAAATTTTTTATTATTATCAAAACAAAAAGATAAAAGTGATAATGATTTTGTAATATGTTGCGTTTATAATTATATTAGCCTACATAATAATTGAAAAGTTATATGATGGGGTTTAAAATTTAAAGAAGTTTATGAATAATGAAAATTAATATATATTTTAATAACAGATTTTTTGAAAATTTTTTGCTAAGAAAAAAAATATCTGAAATATTAGATCAAAAAAAATAGAATATTAGTCAGCAAATAAAAGAATCGAACCAAGGCCGTGTGACCTGCAGATTTTCTGCCCGGTCACACGGCCTTAAAGAAAAAAATAAAATACATTACGCTTAATAACGAGATAAATGTTTCTTTATTCAAATTAAATAGCCACCCAGGCTTTTGTAAGCACTGAATATGCTTTAATATTTCTAAGGAATAAGTGTTTATTCTAAAAATATATGGAGTGGACTAAGTGTGGTGTTTAAATGAAAGTTTTCTTTAATAAATATTATATGCTTAGCGCATGTTTAACCCTTAAACGATTTTAACCAAAATAATAGTGGTCATTTTTAAATTTTTTTTTAAATTTTTTTGAGAACCCTTCTCGAAATTTTTTTAAATTTTTTTTAAAAAAAATTAAAATATTTTTCAATGTTTTTTAAAAAAAATTGATTGTT
>SDVU01000699.1:0-11298 GCA_016256075.1 Dictyocoela muelleri | reverse complement strand
TTTTTATTTAAGTTACGTTTTTAAAAATATTTTAATTGTTATATATAATTAAAAATATTACTTATGTACGAATGGTTGGACGGTAAAAGGCTTTTGATCTTTTTTATGCTCCTGGGTTCGAATCCCTCTGTGGCATTATTTGCAAAATGTCCAGTTTGGATACCACCTTGGCATGTATTTGTAATTATTTGAATGTGTAAAAATAAAAAAATAATTTCAATTAGAAGCTGTCATTCTTGGCATGACGACCTTGGCGCGCCACAATTATTAAAATATGAACTACTTTATTAACAAAATTAATCATTTTAAATATTTTAGTTTAGTATACTTTATTTATTTATTTTTAAAATTCAGAAATTTTTTTTAATCAACATTTGTTTCATAAAATTTTTAACCATTAGAAGAGAGTTGAAGGATAAATAACTCAGTTAGAGCACTATAGTAGTAATACTTGTAATTTAAAAAAAGTTATGCAATTTATCAACGATGAAAGGAACATGTTTTATAACTTTAATAATCGAACAATATAACTTTAATAATAGATCAATATAATTTTAATAAAAGATCAGTATAACTTTAATAATTGTATAATTTATATTGAGATCTATCAATTATTCTTTAAGGGCCAGATAGATCAGTGGTTAACACTCTCGAATGATACATTTAAGTATTGTGGTTCGAAATTTTTTAGTTCCACTTTAATAAATAATTGAGAATGATATTAAGCTGTAATATATATATAAGTATATTAGTAACATACAGTTGTTCGAATGTGGTATATCTGATTATGAATTAGTCAAATCTTTTATAGCAAAACATAAGGGATTCACCTAGGTGTGAAGATGTGTACGGCAACACATCTAGGCAAAATAAGTAGTGGAAATTATTAAAAATCATGAAAAAAGTCACGAATTAATTGATCCTGCCGATTCATTGATAAAACGAAAATTGCGTATACAGTTAGGCGTCTGGGTAGCTTAGGAGTGACCTATAACTTGAACACCAAGAATTAAAGGTCTCGGATTCACGGTATGAGACAATTCACCTGGTAGCTTAGTGGCAATGTATTATTGAAAGACCAAGAACCGAATGTCTTAAGACCATGTTTGAAGATAATCCTCTTGGTTGGCAATTATGGGTATTTTTGTATATATATCATTAATCATCATTTATTTTTTTATAAAAATCATTTTATAGATGTGTGCAGATTTGGACAAATGCCCCTTTTCGGACAAAAATTAACTGATCATTTTTTTCAAAATTACCCCTATGAATAATGAACAGAAAAAAAATTATTTCGTTAAAACAGAAAGAAAAAAACAGGTATTATTTTTTTTAAATTATTAGTATCATTTTAAAAAACATTAAAAATACGATTCAAATATATAGATGCAAAAAGGCCTTGCAAATGAAAATTAATGATAGTAAGTGATATTGTTAAATCAGACTTACCACATAATTGCATCTCTTTGAACCATATACAGATCTCAAATTTTTTTGAGATGAGTAAAATTCGGAAATATTCAAATAAATCTTTTTTAAATAATAAACAAATTATTTCGGAAATATTCAAAGACATAAATACAAGTGACTTAGCAGCATTTTCAAAGCAAAAAATAAAATAAAAAGAATAATAAATGATATATTGGAAAATAAAATAAATAATTTGAATAATACCGATGACATCCCAAATGAATTTAAATACAGCATCAACGGGAGTTTATTTATACAACATGATAGCGGTTTTATAATAAATAGATAATATTGGTTTTTAAACTCTGAAAAAAAAAATTTGCAAAACGAATCTACATGGCTATCCGATAGAACATTTAAAATGGCTCATATAGGTTTTTATCAAATTTACATAATTTGGCAAAATATATTGTAGTGTTTTTGTTGTGTATTAAGTTTTAAAAAAAACACTACATGTTTCAAATGTGAAACATAAGGTACCAATTGTAATACGTTGATTATTGATAAATGTAAAACAAATTGAGATTAAAGGTATAAAAGATAAGAAAATTTTAAATAAATTGGATTATTTTCAAAATCACATTCAGAGTTCAATAAAGGTTTACATTTTAAGAAACACCTTTTAAATATTAAAAGTATTTATATAAGACAAATTCTTAAAATACAGTCACCACCGGCCGAACACGGCATTTTGCGCGCAAAGCCAACTAATGAGTCACAACCGAAAACAAATTTCGAGACTTTACCTGTCCCTTATGTTATTCCAGGAACAGGCATTAGTACAAAAATAGATCTCATCAATCTCAAAAATGAAGAAGATGCCGATATTCAAAAATGGCTTGAAACATATTACAACACAATAAAAAAGCTTGTTTGGAATTTACATACACGGTATTTAGTATTACAAGAATTTATTAGTGACCAAATTCTAAAAAAAATTAGGTGATCATGACTCTCTTGAAACAATTCGTAAACAATTAATTTTGCTACAATATCCACCACATAAAACTGCACACTTCACAAATCAGCTCAGAAGAATAAAACAGCAAGACTTTAAACTAATATCCGATTATTACAATGAAATAGAGTTAATAGTTAATAAAATACATCTTTGCCAAAATCTATTAATGAAAGAAAAGTAAAGATTAATCAATGATAATTTCTATTTAAATCTTCATTCTGATGTTCAACTAAGAATGAGTGAAATGAATGTTACAAAGGTAAAAGATATTATTCGTAACATACAAGGCATAGAAAAATTAATTTTAGAAAAAGAATACGGTATAAATGATAGAAATAAATATTATAAAGATAAAAATAATTATAATGAAAATAATTATAATGAAAATAATTATAATGAAAATAATTATAATAGAAATTATTTTCAGAATAAAAATATAAATAACTCAACTTCAAAAATTAATAAGAATTATAATAACAACGATAATTTATCTAAATATGAAAATTCATATAATAAACATGATTATAAATTAATAGTAAATACTGTGATCTACATAAAACTAAAAATCATTCAAATGATCAATGTAGAGTCCAAAACTTCAGAGAAAATGAATCTAATAATATTTTGAAACTAAATAATTCAAATTCAAAAGAAAAAACACTATCGAACATACTTCTATATGTTCAAATTAAAGGTATAAATTATGAAGTTCTAATCGATTCCGGGGGTACAAATAACTTTATTAAAGAAGATTTAGACAGAAAACATAAATTAGATATAATAAAAAGTAATGAAACATCAGTAAAGTTCGGAAATGGATCAATATCACATATAAAATCTAAGGTGAATGTTGAATTT
This sequence comes from Dictyocoela muelleri, assembly GCA_016256075.1. Taxonomy (NCBI): domain Eukaryota; kingdom Fungi; phylum Microsporidia; genus Dictyocoela; species Dictyocoela muelleri. The sequence continues at coordinate 8,006 of SDVU01000699.1, read as the reverse complement.
AAAATTTTACAAATTCCAGATACAATTTTCATAACCGAATTTCTAGTAGTACCAGAACTAAGCAATACAATAATCCTAGGAATGGAATGGCTTACAAAAAACGAGGTTATTCTTGATTTAAAAGAAAAAACTATAAAATTACATAAATATGAAATTGAACTGCCAGTAAGTTTAGAAAACGACTTAAATGCGGAATTAATAAATAATAAAATCACTCTAATACAACAAGTAGAAAATTTAATTTCTAAAACAAAAATATAAATCCGAAGATAGGATTGATAAATAATTGTTCTCATTAATTAAACTTAACAAAAATTAATCCAATTATGACAAATAAAACATATTTAGTTCCGTTAAAAAATAGAAAGATGTTTTAATTCATTTGAATGAACTTGAAAATCAGAATATTATTAGTAAATCACAATCTCTTTATTCATTCCCTGCCTTTGTAATCCCCATGAAAAATGTAAATATACGCCTTGTTGTGGACTACCGAGAATTAAATCAATATACTATCCCAGAATCATACCCATTTCCTAATATATATGAACAGTTTTTATATCTAAAAGATTCTACAATATTCTCTCAATTAGACCTAAATAAAGGTTATCATCATATATTTATTGATGAATATGATCGAGAAAAAACTGCCTTCATAATAATGGGACGAAAATACCATTTTAACAGAATGCCTTTCAGATTGAAAAACGCGCCTTTTGCATTTTAAAAGGTAATAACATCGATACTAGGAGAACTAGGTTTTGTGAAAATATTTTTAGATGATATTCTTTTTACAGCAAAACTGAATCAGAACACTTCGAACAATTAAAAACAGTGCTCGAAAGATTAAAATCTAACTTTTATTCCATAAATTTCGAAAAAAGTTCTTTCGGAAAGACAGCAGTAAAACTATTAGAGCATATAATAGATAAGAATGGTCTCCATCCTGACAAATCTACTATTGAGAAGTTGAAATTAAAACTTTTACCACGTACTCAAAAACAAATTGTGTCACTAATAGGTCTTTTCCAATGGTTTCGACCATACATCAGAAATTTAAGTATAAAAATTGCACCATTAACAAACTTATTAAAAAATAAAAATAAATTTATATGAACAAAAGAACATAAAAAATAGCCGAAAAAATAATTGAAGATATAGAAAATACAACATGTCTTTATTACCTCGATACGAATAAGACCTTTACAATTTACACTGATGCTTGCGACATAGTTTGTGGAGCCGTAATTCCACAAGATAAAAAAATGCTCTATTTAGTAATAAATTTACTGAAATAGAAAAAAATACTCAATTGTCGAAAAGGAATTCTTGGCTATTATAAAAGTGCTCCAAAATTAAAGAGAAATTTTACTTGGCAATAAACTTTTTATTTACACTAATAATAAAAATCTAGTTAATTTTGACAATATGAAAACAAATAGAATATGCAGGTGGAAATGGATAATTCAAGAATTTGACTGTGATATTAGTTACGTGATAGGAAATTAAAACAGATCAGCAGACTTTATTTCTAGATGCTCAAATTTAGATATTATTTAATGTTAAACTAGTGAACCTTATCAAAAAATTTTCAACAATCTGAATAAAAAAATCAAAAGAGGTGGTAATGTTATAGGAATATTGAAAAATCTACAAGATGAGTTACAACATCCAGGTAGAAATGGATTATATATACTTTTAAAAGAAAAATTAAAAATTAAAGGTCTAAAGCTTTTATTAGATGAAATCTGCATAAAATGTATTGATTGCCAGAGAAATAAACATAACAAGCGAAATTATTCAAAAATAGAAGGGGATTTACATTCTGAAAATAAATTTGATTTAATTTCATCTGATATTTCTGAACCATTTACGTTTATACACTCAAATCAGAAGGAAAAATTTTACATTTGCACTTCACTGATATTTTTATCAGATATAATACTCTTAGTGTTATAAAAGATATAACATCAATTCAAGTTTTAAAGCTTTTAAAATAAAATGGATTCAAAAATTTGGACCCCCTAAAAGAATTCTTACAGATTTAGGCAGACAATATACAGCAAATATTTTTCAAGACTATTGTCATATCAATAATATTACAATCACTTACACGTCTCCAAACAATCCTAAAGGAAATGGCATTTCTTAAAAAGAATAAACAAAGCCATTAATGAAGTTATAAGAATCAACACTCCTATAAAAAATCTAAAATCAATTGAACGAAAGATTCATATTCGTTTAAATCACAATTATCATCGTGTAATTCGGACTACACCATATTCGCTCATGTTTGAAAAATCAAGTTTAGATAATAAAAAAATTGATAATTTTGATGAATTAATAAAAATTGCAATTCAAAAAAGTATTGATGAAATAATTAAAAATAATTCAATAACAAATAAAAAAAGAAAATCATACCTCTATAAAGAAAATGATTATGTTTATGAGATAAACAGAACATTGGTAAAACAGGATCCTATTTGGAAAGGACAGTTCATGATAATGAATATCTGAGGAATGAGAGTATTACTTGACAAATACCATTTTAAACAATGGGTTAATATCAAAAACATAAGAACTGTGTTGTAGGTGGGGAGAATGTAGTGTTTTTGTTGAGTATTAGGTTTTAAAACAAACACTACATGTTTCAAATGTGAAACATAAGTTACTAATTGTAATACGTTGATTATTGATAAATGTGAAACAAATAGCGATTAAAGGTATAAAAGAGAAAGAAATTTTTAATAAATGGGATTTTTTTCAAAAGCACATTCTGAGTTCAATAAAGTTTTACATTTTAAGAAACACCTTTTAAATATTAAAAGTATTTCTATAAGACAAATTCTTAAAATACAGTCACCACCGGCCGAACACGGTAATATGATAAATATTTTTCTCTAGTTTATTCTTTCTTGCCAAATAAAACCGAAAATACATATTTACGACCATTTAAACTTATATCACAGCTTGTTGGAGATCACTAGCCCAAACAAATTCTTATGGATTACGAATTAGCCCCTATAAAAGATTTTAAAATTCAATTTCCTTTAAGTAAAATTTATAATTCATTTTATATTTTCTCAAAATATCTGGCGCAAAATACAGTCTAATATTGACAGTTATAAAAATAATTTTGACTTTCGAAATCACGTGAGAATGCTTTTAAATTTTATTTTGTCCCAAAAAATACTAGAAATGAATATTTTTAAAAAGTTAAATCAAGTTTTATGAAAAAATATTGAAGAATTAATTAATGTTTTATTGATTTATTAAAGCTAGATAGCTCTGTGGTTAACACTCTTGAATATAAAATTTAAGTATTGTGGTTCGAATCCTGCTGTTCCCAATCTTTAATAAATAATGAGAGAATGACATTAAGCGGTCATAAGTATATAATTATAGTATATATACAGTTGTTCCAGTGTGGTATAGCTGATTAAGACTTGTTCTAATATGACAATGAAGCAGAAGGGGCTCTCTTATGTGTGGGGATGAGTGCGGCGACGCATCTCGGGAAAAAGTAGTATTAAAATAAAAATTCATGAAAAGCCACTAATTACCTGTATCCTGCTGAGTCATTTATAAAACGAAGATCCCCTATACAACTGGGCTTCTGGGTAGCTTAGAAAGCGACGTATTATTGGAACACCAAGAATAAAAGGTCGCAGACCACGGTAGGAGACAACTCTCCGGGTTGGCAGCTATGGATGTTGTCAACATGTAATATAATATTAAAATTTCATTAAGTATTATTTCATATATATTTTTTATAGGCTTTGACATAAATATAAAAATTAAAAATAGTTATGTCGACAAAACAATTTTTAACCGCAACGGCCCAGAACTAGACCCCAAATAGGTAATCAAAAAATGATTAAAAATATTCTTTTAAAATGATCTCGCCGTGATATTAGCGAAAATCGAGTCTTTAAAATTTTTTTTGGTCCTTAAAAAAAATATACACAAAAAAATCTATGATTTTTTGTCGTGATATTTACTTTTTGAGAACAAAAAAATTTTAGTGCTTCGATTTCCGTTAATATCATACCGAGATCATTTTAAAAGAATATTTTTTATCTTTTTTTATTACCTTTTTGGGGTCTAATTCTGGATCATTTTTTTTGGGGGGGGCTCAGTACCGTATTTTTTGTATCCCTATTATTATTTTTTTTACATTTTTTTAAATTATCATAGAAACTTGCAGTCAGTGACGATAGATCTTCGATATACGGTCTAAACCAATATAAAAATCCTAAAATTTGTTCTGATTGATTTCGTGTTCATGGAGTTCTAAATTCATATCCTTCTAATTTAAAAATATTTGGTCTTATACCATCTTTTGAAATTTCATGTCTTAGAAAATTAATCTTGGCGACACCCAAAACTTTTTTTTAAAATTTATCGAGACAAAAGTATCCTTTAAAATTTCAGATACCTTTTTAAGTTTATCAAAATAATCTGATTTTGTTTTAGAGAATATTAAAATATAATCTAGGTATATAAAGACATTGGTAACACCGCTAAAAATTTTATTCATAGCATTTTGGAACGTGGCAGGCGCGTAACATATCCGAACGGTGTTTTTAAGAATAAAATCCGTTTAATATCTCAAATAAAGTTTTTTGGGGATATTTTAGGGTGCCAGGCTTATTTGATAATACCATTAATTTAGGTAAATGATTAGATTATTGTTTATCCATGAAGTTTCGATAATTTTCTTTTATATATGGAGTAACTTGGTGTGTTTTAGTGTGATTTCGTTTAATTTTCATAATCTACGACGAGCCTTATTTTGCCATTTTTTCTTTATAGCCCATGCTATTTAACATTATACTGTCCTACTCTAATATATTACCATTTTCGAATTATTTTTTTTTGTTCATTTACCTCCTCTTTCATACTAATTGGAGCTTGATATTCTTTTCTATGTTATTGAAATGTTAAATATACCGATTTTATGATGCGATAACGTCATATTCTCAATCTTTTGTTTCTTCTCCTTCGCAGTTTTAATCTTTTCATGAAACCTCACTTCTTTGTTGTCGACTTTGTAGACTTTTTATTTTTTAATAAGTTTAGTATAGAATGTTTGTTTAAATTCGGCACCATTTTGTATTTCGTATTTCACGCCGTCTAAAATCAATGATTTTTAGGCATAACATTATACCCCTATTTTCGTACAGGAAACGCATTCTCGGAATTACCGTTTTATTTTTTGATGGTATTGCAAGAAAATGGCTTTTATAAATGTTATTAGCGTCATTTAATATAGTGAATGATAAATTTGCTGACGTTGAAATTATGATAATCGATCTGTTCGCTACTTAAACCTGCCTTTGGCATGTAAATTTTCAGTTACTACCTTGAATTTTAATTTCAAGCTATCAGATACATAATTCTCAACTTAACCCATATCTATTAGTGCCTTATAGTGTTTTTATTTTTTTGATATGGGTATCTCTATAACCTTTGGAGACCCATTGGTTTTCGTAACCATAATTTTTTTCTTTTGATTAGGATTATTTTTCGGAACGCTGTAATGCTCTGAATTAACATCATTGTGTAATTTTTTTGTGTAATTAGCAATATTTTGCTCTTCGTATATCTCTGTTTCTCTTCATGTTATTATTCATATTATTTTATTCCTTTTGGCTAATATCTACCTTATTATCATTTTTTTAGGCTTTTAATATACTTATGTTTGATAAATCTTCTCGATTGTAAAGGTTTCCATCTTAACAAACATGTTGAATGTTGAGTTAGAGTCTGTATCGTGATATCGAGTAACTTAAACTTTTACCGATCGTCTAATCCGATTTCAAAGATTTCAAAGATTTCAAAGATTTCGAAGATTTTATTTTTAATAGTCTCATCTGAACAGTCGAAACAAATGCCTAATTTTCGTGTTATGGTTTCGATTTCCTTATAATATCCTCTAATTGTAAAGTAGAATTTGTTTTATTTTTCCTACTTTGCCTTGTATTTGTATGTATTGTTTGGGTGCTATTTAAGTTTAAATATTTAATACAGAATCTCATTTGAACTTTGTGCTGCACAGATATTGTATTGAATATTCATACCGTCAATTTGAGATAAAACTTCGATTCTAACATCATCACTTCAAGTACATATTCGTACTACTTCCAAAAACAGGCCTTCCAATCCAGTAAATATTGATCCACTATGGAGTATAATAAATAAACTTTATGTGTAATTCGCAAGTCGGATTTTTACTTCGGTATTTAAAATATAAAGAGTATATATTATCATAAACGCTTTAAATTGTTTTAAATGTTTTTTCCTCGTTTTTTATTTTTCTCCTTCACACGTGACAGTTCATTCATTGAGCTCAATTTGCGCTATCCTCAAAGAAGGCAACGGGTTTTAAGATAATTAACAAGTAATGATTTAGAGGGTTTGGAATAATTTTTTTATTGAATTTTTTTCTCATCTCGGTACAAGACTGTATGAGTGGGTAGATTTTTACTTCCCGCTCTCTCAGTATTATAGAAAAATAAAACTAACCCATAAAAAATGAAAGAAGCAAAAACTCTACCAAGATCTACTCCTCTATAATGTTTAAAAGTGTCAGGATGCTCTATAATATCTTAAAGACGATGACCTTTTGCTAACCGAAATAAAATGTCCAAGTTGTTCTGCCAATATGAAACTTAAATTAGATAAAGCTTATCTCTTTGATGCAGAATATAGATGTACGGTTTCAAAATGTCGAAAGAGATCGGTCTTCTACTAAAACAAGTTGATAAATATGCTATTCCTATTCATAAAAAAATGTTTGCTATATACGATTTTCTTAACGACGACTACCAAAAAAGGATAGCAAACGATTGTGATATCGTTAAAAGACGTTCCACTATCTTAAAAAGGGTATAAACTCTTACATTCAACAAAAATAAGCATTAAAAAATCATAATGTTAGGAGGATAAAATAATGTTGAGATTAATGAAACTCTGATTTATAAGAGAAAGCTGATTACTTTTTAATCTAATACCCATGACAATTTACCGGAGGCTTCATCGCAAATCACCGAATGGGGCGAGTTGCGAATAATTCACCCCAGAAAAATCAAAAAAAAATCAAAAAAAAATCAATAAATATTCAATAAAAAACAAAAAAAATCAAAAAAAATCAAAAAAATGTAAATGAATAATAATTAAAAAAATATAAAAAAACAAATATTTTTAAAATATAGATGAGATTTTATTAAAAAATTTTACCATTTTACTTAAAATTTAAATGAAATATATCTTAAAACGCCAAATCACCAAATACCAAATTCATCATATTTTTCACAGATACACTCTAAAATATTTTTTTTATTTTCATTATTAATATCAAAATATTCATGTAATACTTTTTTTGAAACTCACCTATATGAGCGGGATGCGAAGTATGCCTAATATCATTGTAAAATCCTTGATATGATAAAATTTATCGATTTTATTATGACAATTTTTTTACAAAGGAAAGGCGAAGATTCGCCTTTCCAAAATTTTATAAATACTGAAAAAAAACAACTATAAGCTTATTGATGATTATTTTAATAAATAAAATTAGCATTTTTTTATTTTTTTATTACCCCCCCCCAAATTCTCTACACCGTAATTCTCAACTTTTTTTTAATCTTGGAAATAGGAGAATTTGGGAGAGCTGTATTTATTTAATGGGACGCTTAACTTGAATGTTTATTACGAGTTGAAATCATATTAGGTTCGAATTTTGTAGGTTTAAGCCTCAGATCGGGCCAGATAGCTCAGTGTTAACACTCTTGAATGTAAAATTTAAGTATCGTGGTTCAAATCCCGTTAACGTCACTCTTTAATAAATAATGAGGGAATCACATTAAGCGGTCAAAAACTATAGAAATATAGTATTAATATACAGTTGTTCCAGTGTGGTATAGCGATTAAGACTTGGTCTAATATGACAATGAAGCAGAAGGGACTCTCCTAGGTGTGGGGATGAGTGCGGCGACGCATCT
>SDVU01000698.1:0-11305 GCA_016256075.1 Dictyocoela muelleri | reverse complement strand
GGCTTGAAGAATTCATGTTTAGACGCAGCTATATTGATGAATCTTCTGAAGAGTCAATACAAGAGGTTTTTTATGAACTTATTAAAATTATTTTAAATTAAAAATTTTATTTTTTTAAAAAAATGCTAAATTTACTGACAGATATTGAATTTAAAGGGTCCCCCTTAATATGTCATTGTAACCCGGTAAATGGTGAAGCATCATTTTATCAAGTAAATAAAATTTTTAAACGATTCTATATTTTATTTAGTAGGTAGATAGCTCAGTGGTTGACATACTTTGATCGTCGACTTTTCTCCGCAGGAGCCTTTTCGCCGCAGGTTAAAAGCATTTAATTATATTTAATTAGACCCCTATTGGAAAAAATTTTACAATTTTAAAAACTAAAAGAAATAAAGAAAAATTAATTTACAATAATCATGAATATAATTCAGATAAAAGAAAAGAAAGTAAAGAAATTTTGAGATGTTTTAATAGAAAATGTAAGGGCGGTGTATCTCTTTGTTTCGAATCTAATGAAATGTCGACTCTTCAGGATCATAATCATCTTCCTCCAGTTTTTAAAATTGAAAAACTTTTGTTTAATAAAGAGATTATAGAATATTCAGAAAATACAGAATACTGCTCTTCAGAGATATATGAAAAGATAATTACAAATCTTTAAAAAGAAGATTGTATGTTACTAAATAGAAAAACTGTGTATAAACTAATATATAATAGAGGGAAAAGAGTTATTAAACAGGAAGATTTACATACTTCTGGAATACCAGCTTACCTATTAATCACACAACGAGGAGACAATTTTCTTTTGCATAGATCTGAAGATAATGAATATAAGTTTTTTATATTTGCAATGGATAAGAACATTTGGCACTTAAAAAATTCCAAGGTTTGGATTTCAGATGGAACATTCAAATTATGCTCTAATGATTATTATCAGCTTTATGTAATATTTGGTTCAGTTATGGGCAGTTTTATGCTTTAATCGAAGGGAAATCGATAAAGCATTATGATAAATTATTCTCAGCATTAAAGAAAAATGTGATTTATATTATCGAGATTATTTGATAATATACAACGAAAAGGCTGCGTAAGCCTCCTTTAAAAAAATTTCCTACAAACAAAAGTATTTTTATGTTTTTTTTTCATTTTTCACAGTGTGTATATAGGCATGTGCAAGAGTATGATATGCTTGGTTAATATTTACAGAAGGTAAAAATAAACAAGATGGTTGATATTTTAAGATCATTGGTATTCGTTCATAAAAATAAAGTTATGCATGAATATAATAAGGTAAAGGATTCTATCGATAAGTATGAATTGAGTAATAATTATAAGGTTATAAAAATGTTAGATTATTTTGAAAAAAATTATTTAATAGAAACAAATAATATATTCGACAAGCTGAGCACTGTTGAAATATTACTTAACGATATTCAACTAAGTACAAACGTCGCTGAGTCTTTTAATAGAACCCTGAATTTTAAACTTAAAATAGTACATCCAATTGTTTGTATGCTTTTTAGAATACTAAGAACAATTCACCACGCTTCTGAGGTAGATATTTATGTAGCTATGGAAACACCGAGCGCAAAATACAATGATATATATATGACTTTAAAATGAAAACAGACAAACTAAAAGATGTTATAAAATCATATGATAAATATTATGATCTGATCTTTCTTGAAACAAAAAATACCGTTAATAGTTGTTTATACAGCCGGGTTAGAGGTCTTTAGTGTTTTTGAGAATAATAATAAATAAATTTATTTTTAAAAAAATTTTTATATTAAATATAAATAAATATTATTTGGCTGCGGCGAATTTTAGCCTGCGGATAAAATTCACCTTGCCTATATTTGATAATTTTATCAAGTAAATATAAGTTTTAAACGATTCTATATTATATTTAGTAGGTAGATAGCTCAGTAGTTGACACAATTTTATGTAACACTTAAGTATCTGATTCATATTCTGCTGACATCAAAATAACAAATAATTGGGAATGACATTAAGCAGCTAAAAACTATAGAGGTATAGTAGTATTATACATTTTTCCGATCCTACAACGGTTTGTGTCACAAAAAAGAAATGAGAAGGATAATGAAAGTATATTTAAAGAAGCATAGAATTCTCTATTAAAGAATGTCCTTGGTGTTCATTTTCATATACTCATAATTACTACTATATTTAGTCTTTTTGCATCGCAAAAAAGACAAAATATAGTTGAAATTATGAGTATATGAAAATGAAAATCGATGACATTCTTTAATAGAATATTCCATGCTTTTAAAATATACTTCCATTACCCCTCTCATTTCTTTTTTGTGACACAAACCGTTTAAGAACCGTTTTTTCAGTCTGGTATAGGTGCTGGTGGCTTGAATAATGAGAAAATTATTTGACGGGACTTTCCTAGGTGTGAAGATGAGAGCGGCGACGCATCTTGACAAAATAAGTAGTAAAAACACTAAAATCCTCTAATTACCCGTAACCTGCCGCGGCTTTGATAAAACAAAAATCGCTCATTGAGCTGAGCTTATAGTAATTTTAGTATTGACGCATTAGTTGAAAACCAGAAACCAAATGATTAAATACCATGGTGGGAGAGGACTATTCGAGTTGGTAATTATGGATATTATCAACATGTAATATATAGCATTTCAACTCGGTTTTCCCATCATCACATTCAATTTGACACTTTCACATTCGGTTTTACCTTTTCTACATTCAATCTCGCCATTTCCACATTCGATTTTCTTATTTTTCACATTCAATTTTCTCATTTCATACATTCAATTTTATCATTTTTCAAATTCAAAATTTCTTTTTTTTATTTTTTTTAATTTTTTTTAAATATTTTTCGTTTATTTTTGGTTCCAGTATACATCCCCCAACAAAAAGGATTCAAAATAACCCTTATGTCCAATTAAAAAAATAATAAAACAGTGACTTTTAAAAAATAAATAATCTAAAATTGAATATTTTAAAGTTAATTTTATTTAAAATTAAATAATTATTGTCGCGCGCGAAGCGCGCTACATCCGAAAAGCGACCGGGTACGATTCCCAGGTATTATTTTTTTTATAATTTATATTAGCCAGATAGCTTAGTGGTTAACACTCTTGAATGTAAAATTTAAGTATCGTGGTTCGAATCCCGCTGACGTCACTCTTTAATAAATAATGAGGGAATGACATTAAGCGGTCATAACCATATAATTATAGTGTAATATACAGTTGTTCCAGTGTAGTATAGCTGATTAAGACTTGGTATAATATGACAATGAAGCAGAAGGGACTCTCCTAGGTGTGGGGATGAGTGCGGCGACGCATCTCGGAAAAAGTAGTGATAAATAAAATATCATGAAAAAGCCTCTAATTACCTGTATCCTGCAGAGTCATTGATAAAACGAAAATCGCGTATACAGCTGGGCTTATTGGTAGCTTAGGAAGTGACGTATTATTGGAACACCAGGAACCAAAGTTCATAAGACTATGGTTGGAGACAACTATCCGGGTTGGCAGCTATGGATGTTCTAGCATGTAATATAATATATGATATTTGTCTGTACGAATAAAAGAGATTATTTCTTGTTTTTCTTGAATATTAAGAGTAATTAACTTATGGCTAGGGCTTATTTGTTTCATAATATTTTATGGTTATGAATTTTGAGATTTTCATTTAAAAAATTAATTATGTGTAGTTATGATAAAAAATTACCAGACAATCTCTGAATAACAAGATTGTATGAAATTATTTCATTTAAAACTCGTGGTTTATATTTAATCTTAATCTTTTCAATTATTAAAAAATATTTATTTAAATAAATCAGCGAACATATCAGCCGAAACTATTTTCTATATAAAATATTTTAAATAAAATTTACTCACCAAGTATTATTTTCTCGTTAGATAAATATATCTTCATTTCGAATATTTTACTTTTTCAAATATATTTTCTTTTTTTTAAAATATTTACCCTCCAAAAAACTATAAATTAAAAAAATCTGTACTACCCGTACACAAATAATTAAACTCAGTTTTTTAAAAATTGTGGTTCTGTCGGAAATATTAAAAAATCTTTTTTTTAAAAAATTTTATTTGTTGGACCACAAAAGCCTGGAATCACATAAGCCTGTGACAATAAATTATTAAATACTTTAAATCATGATATAAATATGAATGAAAAAGAAGATGATGAGTATTTTTCTGTGATGGAAGGTGTGTCTAATGTATGGAATATTTTTATGTCGAGCATTTAGACAGAGAATCTGCTAGTGAAAGAGTAAATTACAGCACACAATTTGTAGCAAATAGGATTGTACAGAGAATGAATTGCCGGATGATGTATCTGCGTTTAAAGTGGGTGCTAAAGTATTGATACAAATGGTAACAGATAATAAACCCAATACACGGTCAAGGTCATTAAGTGGGCGTTTTAACACATCGGTATATGTGATAGATGGAATTAGATAACAATTGCGTCTGTCTTTACGGGGAGGATAATAGATCGCGCATAATTGATTCGATACATACAAGTATACTTCGGATCATCTGCAATAAAAATTGATTTTCTGAATTTTTGTTTTTTATTTAAAAAATAATTTTTAATATAACTTAATGTTTGTATTTTAAAATTTAAATATATTTTTTTTTAAAATTGTCCCGTACTCTAACCCGCCACTATCTCCACCATGTGACGATAATTAAGATTAATAATTTAAATAATATACTAAAAGTTATTTATTAATAATAATTAAAAGAAAATCCCACAATTCAGTATTTTTATAATTCCAAAAAACATGAAAACAGATAATGATCGTTGATGGATTTATGCCATAAGAATAGTGTTTTATATTCTCGAGATATATCTAGAGGCTTTCGATTTTTCGAGTGTTTACCTTTGTTTTAGGAACAACGAAGTTTCACTATGACAAACAGTATTATAAAAACAATCTATTTTGTTCACTAAATAATATGCAAACTAATTATCGGATATTATATAAGAAAGTTTCGGAATGTGGTTTTTATATATTTAAATTAATAAATCAGCATTCAGAACATCAACCATCTTAAGAAAACATTATTTGCTTTTAAAGGCAGGGAGACAACTCGTCTGTGGGCGCGGCTCACCCAACTCGCCAAAACAGATAAAGGTGACAACTTGCCAAAAAAGAAATTTATTTTAAAAATTACATTTACCCTTATCATTTATTTTCTTAAGAGCCAGAGAAATAACGATCTACTTATTCATAACTTTTACATTTATAACAAAGTCAGAGAGGAAAATGTAATTCTTTTATGGCGATGCAAATTCAGATCGTGCAATTCAAGAATTACTACCGATTCACATAACAATCTTACAATGTAAAACAGCATAGTAATCATGCTAAAAATGAAAATATGATTCAACAATTAATAATAATGCATAAGTTATAACAAAGAGCTCAAAATACTAGTGAACTCCCAATTGATGTAATAACTAGCATATCTAGTGAACTTAAAGATTCCGAAATAAATAGCTTACCAAAACTGAAATCACTTTCAAGAACTATAAACAGAACGAGAAATAAGAATTTTATTGCCGAAAATAAAGTTATTGATGATATTCCCGAAATTTTGAAAAGAAATTTGCAAAATGAAAAATTCTTATTATTCGATAGCGGGTTAGATGATAAGGAAAGATTTGTTTTTTTTTCGCCTCAGATATTCAGCTAAGTTTTCAAAAAAAAATCACAAATATGGATGATTGATGGTACTTTTAACATAGCATCATATGGTTTCACGCAGTTGATTTCTATCCATGGATTTATTCGACAGATCTTTTTCACTAGCATATGTTTTGTGCAAAACAAAAACACAGTCTGCTTATGAAAAAATATTTAATACCATATTTAAAAAAATTAACTATCAGCAAGAATTAATAATAACAGATTTTGAAAAGATTTATAAATGCAGTGCAAAATGTTTTTGTAAAATCAGAATCAGTAGGTTGCCTTTTTCATTTCTCTCAAATAATTTAAAGAAGGGTTTATTTTGAAGGATTGACAAAATTTTACAAAGAAAAATTTCAATTAAGAAAAATTATTAGAAATATTTTAAGTTTATCTTTTTATACACTATCAGAAGTTGCTAAGAGTTTTTCGAGTATCAAAAAACTAGCTAATGAATATTTATTAACTAATATTAATAAATCATTTTTTAAATATATCGAAAAAGTCTACATAGGCTCTGATCAAAATGACCCATCATATCTAATTTCATTTTTGTCATGTTATGAAAGAATAAAAAAATGTCAACCTAGGACAACGAATTCTTTGAAAGCTTGGCATCGAAGTATAAATAATAAATCTCATATTTCGCATCCGACTATTGCTCGTTTGATAACTTTACTTCAGAAAAAAGAGGAATGAATAAGATATAAGTTAATTCAAGCTTCAAACGATATCGATTTGTGATTTGATGAAAATTGTGCTAAGGAGAAAAAAATTCGTATAATAGTTGAAAATTATTATTTATTAAATGATGATAAATTTTTTGAATCCCTTGATAATTTGTTAGGTTGGAAAACTCAATAAATGCCTTTACTTTTTTAATATGAAATTTTATTGTTTATTTTGTAAAACAGAAAAAAATATTTTAATTTATTATATTATAATAACATTTTTTATTATTTTTCATTAAATCTGTTTACAATCTTAATTAAATGTTTTTTAATGTTTCTGGCGAGTTGTCATCATTTAAATTTTTGCGAGTTAGGTGACAACTCGCCTATTGGCGAGTTGTCACCTAACGGCTTTTAACATCAAGCAATCCAAAAATCAAGGCTTTTTGCTCTTTTTATTTCTAATCCATATTTTTCCCAGAGCTTTCATAAAATTGTATTTCTTAAAAGTGTCTCCAATTTTAACTGGATTATTTTCAATATAATCTCTAATTTTTTTCTAAAGAGATTTTATAATGTAATATAACCTTTCTTTGATATTCTACAATTATAAAGTATATAATTATTATGAAAATGATTTTTTAAAAAAAAATAAAAATTAAACTTTAATATTATCTCAAAGTCAATTTTCAGATTCTAAAATTCGGAATCTATCAATATCGAACATTGTTTTCAAATTTTGCAAAACCATGAAAATCTTAATTTTTTCTGTATTTTTTGTTTTTTGTGACATATTACTTTTGAATTTCGAGCACCTTTTTGACGTATCCGTATTGGAAATACGTTTCAAGAAAACTTTTTTAAAATTTATATAAAGAATTTTTATTTAAATTTTTATTTTTAAAATCGTAAGTCTTATTTTTTGAATAAACAATATCATAGTGTCTGGTGTGTCTGGTGTCTGGTGTGTCTGGTGTCTGGTATGGTTTGTTGTTGTTATTCATAATTCAGGGTAAAAATAAAATTTATTTTTCTTTAATAGTTTAATCTGAATTTAAGTAATAAAATGAACAAATTGTTTTTTAACGTTTTGAACTTATCTTTTAAACCGTTTAAGATATGTGGGATACCACAATCTACCCTTCCAGAATAAATTTAATTCTCAAATACCTTAATATCATCCCTATGTATCCATTCAACTTTACCATTCACTTTAAACCATAAATTTTTATCACTTTTGTCTTCTATAATAAATGGTCCTATAAATAAATCATCAATTTTAGATTTATTAAAATTTTTTATATAAATTTTATCTCCTAAATTCAAATTAATAAATTTGCGATTCTTTTTACTTAAATTTTTATTTACTTGTTATAAATTTGGTTTAAAATCTTCTTTATTTTTCAAAATATTGTATTGTGAAAATCCGAAAATAATATTGTGAGGTTGCTCTTGAATAGTTCTATGATAATTTATGTTTAATCTCCTGTTAATAAATTCAACGACTTTCTTTATCCGAAAACCTTTATAAATTCTAAGTATTTCCGCAATTGTTTTATTCAATCTTTCACTTATTCCATTTGATGATGGATGATATATTGGTGTAGAAATATTTTTAATATCATTTGCAATCAAATAATCTTGGAAAATCTTGCTCGTGTATTGTTTTCCGTTATCGCATATAATTGTATTTGGTTTAGAGTATTTCTCTATCCAAACTTGAAATTTATAAATCAGTGTATTTCCGGTTATATTGGTCGAAAAATATGTTTCAGTATATCTACTGTATATATCGGTTATTGTTAATAAAAAACCTTTATGTGAATTATTGTTGTTGTCAAAAAATCTTAAGTCAAAAGGTCCAAAAATATCAGAACATAAGATTTTCATTTTTTCATTTGATGTTATTTTATACTTTTTGATTTTTTCATTCGTTTTACTTTTACATCTTACACATAAGTTACATTTTTTAACAACTTTTTTGATATTATTTTTTATATCTTCAATTTTATAATAAGGTTTCAAATTATTATATAAAGAACTCATACCGATATGTACTCCCCACTCATGCATAATTTTTATAAAATCTTCAATATGTAAACTCTTCACAATAAATCTGTTTCTGTTATCTTTTAATTTTTCTTTTGTATTTTCATCATATTCTAAAAAATCCTTTATTTTCTTGTATATATATGTTTCTTCAGAAGTATTTATTACAAAACATCGTGATAATTTATCTGCAATTTTATTATTTTCACCTGTTATACTTTTATATTCCAAATCAAATTCATTTAAAATTAATTTCCATCGTTCTATGCGTTTACTTATAATTTTATTTGCAAAAAGGCAATTTCTATTATCTGTTTCGATTTGAATAGGAAATCCTTGTATTAAATATCTGTAAAAATCCAAAGTCTTTATTATTGCGAACATTTCTTTTTCAACGATTGAATAATTTCTTTCTACATCATTGAATTTCTTGCTGTAATAACTTATGACGCCATGTTCTTGAAATAGAAACACACAAACCATCTTCAGAAGCATCGCATTGAATATAAAATTTTCTGTTAAAATCCGAAAATTTTAATTGAGCTTTGCATCTTATTTCTTCTTTAATTTCAGTTAAAATCCTTTTATGATCTTCGCACCATTTTCATCTGTATTTTTCTTTAAAAGTTGAGTTAATTTAGAAATTTTACGACTAACATTTGGTATAAAATTTCTATACCATGTTATTATTCCAATTATTTTTTGTATGTCTCGTTTTGTCTTGACTTGACCTCCCAAGTTTATTAGTTTCTCAATATTTTCAGTATCAACTTTGATTATTCCGTTCATTATAATGTTACCTAATATTTCTAATTCTTCCACTAAAAATTTTCTTTTATCAAAATTTATTTTTACATTATAATCTTTCAATCTCTCAAGAACTTTAAATACAATATCATTATGTTCCGCAGTAGTTTTTGCGTAAATTACAATATCGTCTATGTAAACTATGCAATTTTTGATTCCATCAAGTATCATATTTATGGTCTTTTGAAAAATTTTAGGTCCGGATTTTATTCCAAAAAGAATTCTTTTATATCTATATTGTCGTCAAAATATAGTAAAACTTGTAATATTTCTACTATTTTCATCTATTTTAATCTGATTGAATCCATTTTTTAAGTCGATTTTGGTAAAAAATTTACTCTTCTCAATCTTATATAAATTTTCAAAAATTTTAGGAATTAAAGATATATCATCTTTTATATAATTGTTAACAATTCTATAATCGACAACAAGTCTTAATTCTCGATTTTTCTTTTCAATTAAAAATGACGGACTGGCATAAGGTGATCGATTTTCTTCTATTATATCTGCTTTCAGAAGTCTTTCAATTTCGTATTTTGCCCTCTCTTCATATTTTATAGGAACAGCATAATATTTAATTTTTATTTTTTGATCATTTATTTTTTTATCAATATATAAATTGACTGGATCGATTTTTATATGTGTAAAAGTTTCGTTTTCACTTACGTAATCTTTCAAAATACTTTCTGATTCCGTATTTTCTATACTTTTAATGTCAGTTATTTGCAAAATTTTCTGATATAAAATTTTATCAAGTTCATCATTCGGTATTTTCCTATTTCCTAGCATTTGTATTATTTTATTGGAAACAATTACGACTTTATTCTTATAATCTAGACTTATATCATTATCGAATAAAAATTCACTCCCCAGTAATATTTTTGCCGGTAAATTATTTAAAACGTAAAATATTCCTTTTAATGGTCGATCTAATTCTCTTAGATGTATATCAACCTCTACTAATTTATTGGCAGCTACTTTCTCGCCATTTCCTAAAAACAAGATTTATTGTATGCGATTCAGTAATTTCGAGTTCTAATTCTTAAATAACATCTAGATTCATAAAATTTTTCGTGGCACTTGAATCAAATCTTAATTCTACATTTTTGTCATTAATTTTACCACTTATCAATGTACCTTCAAAATTTTCGTAAGATTCTTTTATTAAATAATTTGAATCGGGTTTATTTTTATTATTATAAAAATTTTTATCGTATTTATTGCATTCATCAGTTGTATGTCCGCACCATCTATGAAGTTTGCAATATTTTTTTATTCTCGAATTTTGGTTTTTAGAATTTATATTTATTCTTTCATTGTCAATATAAAGTTTTTGAGGTCTGTTGTCAAATATTTTTATTCCTGTCGATATTTCTTATTTCGAGTTAAGATTTTGTTTTCTTAATTTTTTAAGTATACAAAATACTCATTATGATCCGTAAAATCATGCTCTATTAATTTACTATAGGTATATTTACCTAATCCATTATAAAATGCATCCTCAAATCTTTTATTTAATTCTGATTTAGAAACTCTGTTTATTAAATTTAGTATTTTTATATGTCTGTCTATTTCATCGTAATATTCTTGTATTGAATAGAAATTTACTTGATATATTGCATTTAACTTTTTCTTGTAAAGTCTTTCCTCATATTTCGGATAGACGTAGTTTATGATCAGTGTTTTTAAAATTTTCTATTTTTCTGCACATTCACCTAAGTCAATCGATTCGTCTTTAATTAAAGCACATGCTACGTTGTATTTTATTTTATCATTCCATTTATTAGTTGTAGATAATGTTTCGAAATCTTTCAACCATTTTATAAAGTCTATTTCTTTAAAATTATCAATGATTAACATTTTCTGTTTTAATTTTTCATTTAGACCTTCAATTTGAATTTCAAACTCTAAGTAGTTTTTATTTTCTGGAAAAAAATTTTCGTTGCGAGCAATTATGTTTCTGTTGTCACTTGAGCTCAAGTTGACGTATCCGTATTGGAAATACGTTTCAAGAAAACTTTTTTTAAATTTATATAAAGAATTTTTATTTAAATTTTTA
>SDVU01000697.1:0-11312 GCA_016256075.1 Dictyocoela muelleri | reverse complement strand
AGTGACGTATTATTGGAACACCAAGAACCAAAGGTCTTAGACCACGGTAGGAGACAACTCTCCGGGTTGGCAGCTATAAATGTTGTCAACATGTAATATATATGTATGTAAACTTAACAATTTTTATATATCCATATTGTTAGATGCAATATACAAACGGCATACAGTAATAATTGGAAATTACCAGAGATGTTTAGGAATGATAATGTTAATATAAATGAGATTGAGGATATCAGGTTGTGATTTTTGTACTTTAAAGCTGTATGTTATTGGTATTAAAAATATAAAATAAAGAAAAATTAAATAAGCAAGTTTATATGTATCTTTTTATTCTTTTTATGCAAAAGGTCGAAAACCTAACAAAAATGGAATTCCTCTTTGACGCGTGTTATATAAAAAGGAGGCGGAGTGTCGCTGGTTATTAGAACACCAAAATGTTTCAGATGCTTTTTTTGCGACAAATATATTAAGAGTCGGATTACTTCAAGGAATGGACTATAATGAAGCTGAAATTCAACTCTTTATGACATGTAGAAAACGAAGATTGGCGAATTAGATTTAGATAGCAAATTCTACATATAGTCGACCATTCTGATAAAAATATCCAGAAAGGAGTATTTCGAGAAAAGAGGTAGAAACAATCCCCCATTTAGTTTCGAAAAATTTATCGAAGAACAAAATGTTTATCCGAGAAAAAGGAATATGCCAGATGAATAAATACCCTTATGAGAGCTGGGTAGATTACTTCATAAGAATTAAACATGTTAAGGAATATCACAATATATCAGCTGAAGAAATAATTCGTAGATTGAGATTAGAAGATACACCACAAACTATTGAGAGTATATTTTATTCATCACAAGAGTTTCGATGGCCAGATATCTCTGTGGTTAACACTCTTGAATGTAAAATTTAAGTATCGAGGTTAGAATCCCGCTGACGTCACTCTATAATAAATAATTAGGGGATGTCATTAATCGGTCAAAAAATATAGAAATATACTATTAATATGCAGCCTTTTCATTGTAATATAGCTGATTTAAACTTGGAATAATGTGGCAATGAATCAGAAGGTGCTTTTTTAGGTGTGGGGATGAGTGTGTCGACGCCTCTCGCCAAAAAAATATTAAATAATAAATTCATAAAAAGCTACTAATTATCTGTATCCTGCCGAGTCTTTTATAAAACGAAAATCGCGTATAAAGCCGGGTTTCTGGGTAGCTTAGGAAGTTACATATTCTTAGAACACCAGAAACCAAAGGTCTAAAGACTTTGGTTGGAGACAACTCGTCTACGGGTTGGTAGCTATTGATGTTGTTAGCATGTAATAAATAAATATAACTATAAAAACAATTAAATTTATATTGTTACCGTTTTTTATAGACTTCTAAAAAAATAAAAAAAATCCTTTAAAGTTTTTATTCCTTAATCTTAGTAGACTTAGTAAGCATATCAAGATCCACCGGTTTATTATTTTTTACAGACTCATTATACTTTTTATTTAAATATATCACTGAAGAGAACCAGCTTATCGAAAGAATTGTCACAATCAAAAAATAAATCGGAGATGCTTGTCTCACATCACTATCATTACCTAAATATGTAAAAATAATAAAGGACAAAAGTGAACCTAATGATTTTCCAAATTTACCACACAGACCATCATAGACTCCTTTAATTCGAGGCCTATATTCACCATCAATTCTTCGACCAATTGTTTCTTTTGAAATATCAAATGGTCCATACTTCATTACTTTGTAGAGTGTAACTGATATTGTTGCCAGGTACTGCTCAAGTCCAATTGTTATAAATGGGAATATCGTTTTCAAGAACTTTCCAAACACGCCTATGTATGGAATACTGCAATTTCCATCTGCACTTGTGTTAATAAATGCCATAATTAAAAGCAATCCTGTTGCTACTGAAGCAAAGACTGGTGGTATGATGGCCATTGATAACCAGCCATAATTTTGAATCATTCTTTGAAGAGGCGATAACAAGAAACAGATAACCAACACACCCGTGATCAGTTGATTATAAAATTGTAATCCTAAGAAATGTGATCCAATATCTCTGTTTTCCTTTTTAGCGCAAACATTGATACAAGATTTCTGGTTAGCTTCTGTCATGTTTACCATCATGTTATAGCTCAGTACTAGAAGACACATTGATAGAGCAAATTTAGATGTTGTTATTACCTTTATACCTTCGCTGAAACTTACTTTTTGTTTCTTTTGCTTCTTCTTTTGGGTACCTTTTACGATATAAAGAGGTTTCGATAGCACATTTTTATCCAACCAACTCATTACAAAAAAGGATGACAAGCAGAGTATGCCAAAGAAGACAAAAAATCCTGTGATTAGATGATTACCGGCTGTATAACTCCAACTAACTTTAGCACGACTATATCCAAGAATGATGAAGGATGATAAAATCAATCCCAAGTTGCTGAACATTATAAAAACTGGGATGAATCGAGAAAATTGACCTACTGGACAAACATCAGCAGCAAATGACAAGAACATGACAGAAAAAACAATACTTCCCCAAATTTCAGCCATTATAAAATGTAGAGACGATGTCCATCTAAATATAATTCCTAACGGAACCACGAGTATGTTACCTCCTTTATACTCAAATTGATTATCAGACAACAAGTCAATAACTGTAAATGTACCAGCTTCAATGTAATCCCTGAACGGAAAAAATACCAATCCATATGCCAGAAAGTATATTCCGAAACACAAAAGAGTGTAGTGGAGAATAGTCTTATTAGAATATTTCGTCAATAAGCTTTGTAAGATCATAGTGGCAATAACAGCAACAATTGGCATAACGAAGGTCTTCATGGCATAAATAGCAGCAACACTTTGTCTATCCATTGTAAAAACATCTTTAAATTCACGCGCTATTGAAAAAATTAGAATTATACTCGAAAAAATATATGTCATCGCCCAAAATTTTTTTCGCTCAATAGGTGCTATTCGAACTGCGCCAAATAATTTTTTGTTTTCCTCAGCCATTCGTTCTACCTCTTCTTCAGTAGGAAGCCTAAGATCAGAATTGAGATTCTCGTTTTGCATGGTTGCAAAAAATTACCACAATATATACCTTAAATCATCAAAACATCATTAAATTTATGACAGCTACTAATTATTTTAATCTCATGAAAGGTACTAATTTGATTTATTTCATGAAAATACTAATTAATGTCTAATTATGACATTATTATGAAATATTAGTATATTTAAATAAAGTATATTTATTAAATGTAGTATATTTATTAAATAAAGTATATTAAAATGAAATATATAAATTTAAGGTTTATGATAACATTTTTTTTCAAAAATTAAAAAACCAAAACTGTAAATAATGACTTATTCTTAAATTGTTTATTTCTCAAAATAATTTTTTTTAAATATTTTCAAATTAAATTCAAAAAATCCTTAAAATAATATTTTCGATAATTTTTGTTAAATCAATTTTAATCTAAAAAATAAACATTATTGATATTATTATTTTCAATCATTTAATAATCTAAAGTTGGCTTTAATATTGTTAAATTTTTTTTATAAATATGTTAATTTTTTTTAATCGATCTGGACTCATAATCGAGTATAGACTCATAAAAGATCGTTCGATTTTTTTTAAATTTTCATATTTAAAATAACGATAAAAACATGTGTCTTTAAGACTCACCAGGTATTAAAATATATTCTTGATTTGAATATTTGAATATTTGAATATTTAAAAATTAGGTCTTTATTTATATAAATAGAGTCTAAACTATACCTTAGAATAGAATATTATTATTACGATTTATGAATAATACATCTTGATTGAGTTATATATAGTTATCATTTAAAATATACGATTCAAAAAAAATGAATATAAATTGATTTAATGAACCTGATCCTAAAAAAAATAAGAAATTTATTTAAAGATAAGAAGATGTAAATTTTAGAAAACTTTACTACATCAATTCATTGACTTTAATGAAATCCTTTTAGACTAAAATTATTTTTTAAAAAATCATTACAACAGCAATTCATTAACTTCAATAAAATCATTTTTAATGACTAAAATTTTTGCAAACAAAAGAGAATTCAGGCTCTCAATATCTTTAACATCTTCGATTTTAATTTTCTCATTCATAGCTCTATTGAAAATTTCTGACGCTCCATTGTTCTCGAACATGTATAATTCAGGATTCATTAATGATGTTCGTATTGAATCGAAAATTCTTGGATAAAAAGACAATTCAATAGGATTCCTTTCCTGTTTAATACTATCAATTCTTTGCAAATAAACTTTATTAAGTTTTAAATATTTATTTTGTTTTGAATATTTATTTTTCCTTTCCTTTTTGAGTTTATTTTTTATTTTATCCTCGATATCGTAATATAAATCATGATTTTCAGGGAAACTAAGCCATTCAAAATCATAATCGAAACCATTATGAGGATTAAAAACAATATTGAATAATTCAATGTTCTTAACATAAATAATTATCTCATCAAAACCAATTTGTTGTAGGTTTTTGTAAAATGGAAAGGTTATTTTTCCATCAATGAAAATTAAATAAAATTTATTTTTTTTGACTTCGGGAATTCTTTTCTCGAGATCAGAAATTGTTTGGTAAGAGTTGTTGTTTAAAGGTGATGAAGTGAGGTATATCATAAGGGCATGTATGATTTAATTTAAAAATAGTCATTGATAAATTCTACAAAATTATAAAATTAAAATGTATAAAATTAAAATGTGTAAAATTAAAATCTGTAAGGTGCAAAAAACTCATTATTAACGTCCAGGAATGTAAAATTTAAATTTGTGGTATAAAATGTTTGAAATCTTTTTAATAAATAATTGTAAATGACATTAAGCGGTCAATAACCGTAGTTTAATATACGGCTGTATAGCTGATTTGTCTTGTTTAATATAACAAGGAATCCGAAGGGGCTCTTCCAGGTGTGGGAAATAATAATTAAACGACCTCGAGAAATTAATCATGTAATAAAAAATATAAAAAACAATGTTACTCGATCCTGATAAGTCATTGGAAAAAAAAGAAAATCGTGTATGTAGCTGGAACTTTGAGTAGCTTATAATACGTATAACTTTAACAAAAACAATCAAAGATCTATACATATGGAGACAACTCTACGAGTTGGCAAATATGGATATTGTCAGCATGTAATAAATAAAACTTAAAATTCGTAAATTTGTATATCGTAAAATTGTATTTCGTAAAATCAAAATCTGTAAAATTGAAATCTTTAAAATTGAAATCTTTACAATTGAAATTCGTAAAATTGAAATCTGTAGAGTCAAAATCTGTAAAATCAAAATCTAAAATGAATAGCTCAAAATGAAATCTGAAAAAAAAATTCGACATTTTTATTTTTCGACATTTTTGACATTTTCGACATTTTTGACATTTTCGACATTTTCGATATTTTCGACATTTTTTGAATTAATTTCTTAGTTTTTCTGATTTATCAATTACCGAGCTTAAAATGTGTATTTTCAATGGTTTGTTAATATAATTTTTATTTATTCAATTTAAGTTTATGCCAGTGACTTTTTGTCATGTTACAGGGTTTTGCAAACTTATATACCCATTTTTGCAAAGTTATAGACCCATTTTGCAAAGTTATGGACCCATTTTTGCAAAGTTATAAACCCGTTTTTGCAAAGATATAGACTCTTTTTGTATAGATATAGACCCGTTTTGCAGAGTTATAGACCCATTTTGCAAAGTTATAGACCCATTTTTGCAGATTAAAGACCAAAATCATTAATTATTTTACACCCAACAAAAATGACAGGCCGAAATTATAACTGCGAAAATCGACAAAGAAAAGAAAGAAAATATATAACAAAAGAGACAATTAAAAGTTTTTTACGTTTTATACGTCTTTAAAAGAAACAATGTGAAATAATGACTTTAATGAATTTCTTACGCTCCTCAATTCAAAGAATAACAATAAAATTTTTAAATAGTTATTTTGATCATGAAAACCCTAATTTCTTCAGAAGAAAATAAACGAGGAATAAAGAAAGATATAACCTTAAGAAAAAATGAAATAAACCTCGAACTTTTCATAAATCTCTACACGAGACTTCAAACACTGTCATTGAATTACGAAAACAATATGATAATCGACGTATATTTACCAAGTCTGTGTAGGAACATAGAATAAATGAATTATACAGGAAGAATAATTTCTACAATACCTACATCTATAAAATCCGATGAAAATAGACACGGAGAGTAATTTATGCGAATTTGATAAATAATATATTTAACAAAGATTTAATTTTTCCTAATTAATCCGGATTTAATCTGCATATAACTCCTAATTATAGATATTCACAAAAGAATATAAAAGAATATACAACAGTTACTAAATTAAAAGGCACAAATGTATCTTTTTTGTGCGCCATATTGATTAACGTCATATATTGTTATAAAACAAAAATAAGAAGTCTTAAATCTTTGGGTTTGCTAGATTTTATCAATAACGATATTCTATTATTAACACATAATTTTACAAAACATATCATTATGAACAGTGCAACCATCTAGAAAACTATTGAAGTTGCCTAAGAATTTGTACAAACAGCTATATTCTATACTATTACCACTTCATTCGCCTCACTTAAACTCGATTGAAGATTTTTTTTAGCATTTAAATCAAAGTTCATAAGACAAGAAAGCCTTCGAAATTTGCAAGAAATAGTATCAACTATCAATACTATATCGAATATTGAAACCTTTGAAATGAGAGTATTTTTTAAGCATATGAAAAATCTGTTGGAAAATATCTAATGAGAGAGATTTAATATAATAAAAACAATATTTTTGCTGCAATCTAAATACAGTAATTATTCAGCTAGTTTTATTTTTAATTCAAAATAATTTAAATTATTATATTTTCAGAGCAAATAATTTTTATTGACACCAGTTTTCATTTTTATTGACAATTATATCCAAAATTACATTTTTTGTCCATGTATTCACTTCCAAATTTAACTACCTCTAAATAATAAACAATATAAGAATAAATAAAGGAAAAAATAAAATAAGATTAAAAGATAAACAACAAAAAGAAAAAAAATAAATAAAAGTTTAAACGTAAAAATAAATATTTTTACTTTTTTAAATTATTATACAGCTAGCAGAAATTACGCTTTAATAATATAAGAAGGTTAACGAAAATAAGAGGGTTTACAAAAATTGGCAGTTTAATGAAATTAACATTTATACGATCCAAGAGGTTTTACAAACTAAGATTTTTTACGAGAATAAGCGGGTTAAAAAAATTACCGGTTAAATGAAATTAAAAGCTTTACGAAATTAGAGTTTTTACAAAAATTAGCGGTTTTATGGAAATTACGGCTTTCAAAATTAGGATATAAAATGTGATTTTCATAAAACACTTGATTTGTGTAAAATGCTAATTTTCGTAAAACCTCTAATTTTCGTAAAACCTCTAATTTTCGTGCACATCATATTTCGTAAAGGCAACCAGAAAAAAGTCAAAGTCGTTTTTTTTTCGTTTTTTTTCTGCCGTTTTTTTCACGAAAGAACGCAAACCTTTTAATTATAAAAAAATAATGTAGCACGAGAACTCGCATCGAATTATTTTTTGATAAAAAATTATAGCAATATCTTACTTTTAACAAGATTATTCGATTCTGACGTTCTTTAGACACTATCTCTAGAAAAAAAATATTAAATATGGAAATATCAAAGTATTTTAAAAATTAATTTATATTATTTTATATACATATTTTGAAATCTATTTTTCCTATAAGACGGTTCATAATGTTTATTTATAAACTGATTAAAAAATATGTATATAAAACAATAAAATGTATTTTTATTATACTTCGACATTTCCATATTTGGTAATTTCCAATTTTTTTAGAGATAGTGTCTAAGGAACGTTAAAATCGAATATTTTTGTTAAAACTAAGATATACAAATAATTTTTTATAAAAAAAATCCTGACGATTTCTCGTGCTGAGACCGCGCTGCGCTCGAACAGAGTTTACGAGAACATACCGCGGCGATTTTTTGTGCTACTTTTTTTAAATAATTAAAACCTTTTTCTTTTTTTTATGAAACGAGAAAATTCCCCAAAAAGCGACTTATCGTTTTTCGGTTTGAATTTACGAAAATTAGCTGTTTTATTAAAATTAGCGCTTTCAAAAAATAGGAAAAAAATATATGATTTTCATAAACAGTTGATTTTTGTCAAACTCTAATATTCGTAAAACAGTTTATTTGCGTAAAACTTCTAATTTTCGCGCATCTTTAATTTCTTAAAACTGTTAAATTCATTAAATCTCTAATTTTTAAAACAGGTAATTCTCATAAACCCACTAATTTTCGTAAACACACTAATTTTCGTAAACACACTAATTTTCGTACACACTAATTTTAGTTTACCTGCCTATCTTCTTAAAGCGGTAATTTCCGCTAGCTGTTTAATAATCTATAAAAAAAATATTATTCTTTACGTTTTAACTTTTAATAAAATTTTTTCCTTTTGTTGTATCTCTTTTAGTCTTATTTTGTTTTTTCTTTTATTTATTATTTGGAAGTAGAATACATGAACAAAAAATGTAATTTTGGACATTAAGTGTCAATAAAAATGCAAGATGGCGTCAATAAAAATGCAACGTGGTGTCAATAAAAATGAAATACTCTGTATAACTTTGAAGAAATGGATTTATAACTCTGCAAAAATAGGTCTATAACTCTGCAAAAATAGGTCTATAACTCTGCAAAAATGGGTCTATAACTCTGCAAAAATAGGTCTATAACTCTGCAAAATGGGTCTATAACTCTGCAAAAATAGGTCTATAACTCTGCAAAAATGGGTCTATATCTTTACAAAAAGAGTCTATATCTTTGCAAAAATGGGTTTATAACTTTGCAAAAATGGGTCTATAACTTTGCAAAACGGGTCTATAACTTTCCAAAAATGGGTATATAACTTTGCAAAACGGGTCTATAAGTTTGTAAAACCCTGTATTTTATGTATGTAAAATTCACATATGGACGACAGCTCTGTGTTAAACTCTTTTCAATTTAAAATTTAACTATCTGATTTGAATGTCCTAGACGTTACTTAATAAATAATTAAAAATGACATTAAGCGGTGGATAATTATAGTTTAATATATATCTGTTCCGGTGTTCTAAGTGGATTAAGACTCGGTCTAATATGACAATGAAGCAGAAGGACTCTACTTAGTTTCCGAATGAGTGTGATGACGCATTTCGTCAAAATATGTAGTGAAAATACAAATTTATGAAAAAACCTCGAATTACACGTATCCAGACACACATTGATAAAACTAGAATCGTGTATACAGCTGGGCTTCTGGTTAGCTTAGGAAGTGACATATTATTGGAACACCAAAAACTAAAGAGTAAAAGAAAGTGGTTATAGATAAATATATGTGATAAAAATTATGGATATTCTCATCATGTAATAATACATATATTTTTATGCAAAATAAAATTATAAATATTTTTAATTTTTAATTATTTTAATTATTTTAAATTTTTTGAGTTTTAATTTTTAATCATTTTTAAAGATGATAAAATTACTATTGAATTTTAAAAACTTTAAATATCGGAATAATTTTACTCTAAATAGTCTATCAATAATTATTTAATAAAAGCTTCATGTATTTTCAAATTTTCAATCAATTTCTTATATTCATTAAATTCAATATCAAAAATTAAATGACTATCGTCATTATTTTTACCTTTATTAGGATTTATTTTTGTGACTAAAATATTTCCAGAGTTGTCTTGAAAAACAAAAAGTTTTTTAAGTTTAATCGCGAAAGAAGTATAAAAAATATTTTCAACTGTTTTTGAAAAACTATTCGGGTCTAAAACGAGTTTGTAAAAATTGACATTTTCAGAAATACTAGCCACAATCTTATCAATATAAACAACTGCTTCATCTTCATCAATCTTTTCTATTTTATTTGGTTCGATAGCTTGTGATTCAGTTATTTTTTCCGATTTTTTTCTAGTTATACTTTCTTTGGGAACTAATGAACATGGTACAAAAAAATCAATTCCAATGTAATTTTCAGCAATTTTTCTGCAAAATTCGTTAAATTCCGGTTTTTTCATAAAATTAATAAAATCATTGACAGTGAAATTGCCTTTGATTTGTTTTTCAAGACATTGGTTTGAAAGTCTGGTACTCTCAGATCGTATTTTTGCGTCAATCTTTAAAAGATTCACATCTTCAATCTTTTCAAACAGAATATCACTTTTATCTAGAATTTCATTTAAATACTGATCATCACCATCTCTTTCCTTTTTAAATCTTAATTCGCGCAGGAGTTCGTTGTATTCTTCTTTAATCATTTTTTTCATAATGGGTAACTCGAAATTAAATGTAAATAAATTTATTTACGATAAAAAAATATTGGACTAATTGTATTCATATTGAGAAGTTGGTACAACTATAATGGTCATCAAATTAATAATTAAAATAAATTATTCAGTATATATTTAAGAACAATGTTAATTCAGAATATTAAAATAAACTTTATTACATATTTTGATGAGGAAATTTTCTTTATAAAATTTTTATATCTCAAAAATCCTTAAAAATTAAATTAAGACAAAAAATTTAAATCAAGAGTAAAATTTTTTTAATCTGACAGCTTATTTGTTAACACTCTTGAATGTAAAATTTAAATATCATGATTAAAATTATTTATAATCACTTTATAAATAATTGAGAATGGCATTAAGCGGTCAATTACTATAGAAATATGATATTTGTCATATCCTCGGGATATTAGGCCTTTAAATAACGTAAAATTTAGTTAATGTTTTTATTGATAGTACGTGGTAACTGTTATTGTTCACTTTTGTGAAACCCGTCTCTTTTCCATTGAAGTTTTTTAGTTAAATGTTTTTTTTATACTTTTCTAGTGACTGTTAATGTTCACTCTTGTAAAACCCGTCTCTTTAAATTCAAGTTTTGAAGCTTCTGAATATTGATTTTTTATCTTTCATACACTCTTTTAAAAAGTCATTTTCTTTTATGCTTTGAAATGATAGATTAAATTTCAATTAGTCAAGGTTTTTAGGTTTAGGAGAATTTTGAGTGAAATAGACATTTGATAAAACTTGAATTCGACATTTGATAAAACTTGAATTCGACATTTGATAAAATTAGAATTCGACATTTGATAAAACTTGAATTCGACATTTGATAAAACTTGAATTCGACATTTGATAAAATTAGAATTCGACATTTG
>SDVU01000696.1:0-11321 GCA_016256075.1 Dictyocoela muelleri | reverse complement strand
CGCGACTATTTTTAGAAACTCTCATATATTTGTTCATACGACATGATAATTTCATATTTAGTCTTTTATCGACAAATTGAGTCTATTTCAAATAAGAATCATCACCTCTCCTCTTGTGGATGGCGATTTCCTGTTTTTTAGAAGGGGTCTGAAACCCGGGTGAGAACCCAGATCTTTATTGATTTGAACTAGACCTCTAATAATCAAACGTCTATCATCATTGTTTTAAATAAATCTGAAATTATTTTTTAAAAAAGTTGTTTTCGTCATCACCAAATTTCATTCATTTTTCAATAGCTTGATGTTTACTTATTTCTAATAAATCTCTTTCCTTACAAATAAAAACATATTCTAATTTTTAATCTTTACCCCAAGAAAATAGTTTTTAAAGAAAGTTGAATTTTTTACAATTTAGGACATTCCCTGTTATACCACATATTTGAAACACCCCTTTTAATTATAGCTTGATCAATTGATTAAGAAAACTCATAAGGATATCTGTAACCAATTAATAAGTTTGTTTTTCAAAATTACCTGATTTACTTTTAATGTCCTCGTCCTTTAAGATTTTCTTAAACATTCTGAAGTGTGCTTCAAGCTGTTAAATAATAGATAATTATAAATAAACGATTTTTTAAACCCCTTTATTGTATCGCTTCTAAAACTCTTCCTCCTTCTCCCTTCGGGCATGCCTTAATATTTTCCCTGTATTTATGTTTTTTTTATCAAATTTAAAACTTCCGTCAACAACATGACACCTGTAAAATGTTAATTCCTTTTCGTGATCTACGCTCGTTATTCTTTTGGGTTATCAGTGGCAGCGCTAAGAGATACCACATCGCCCTTCTCTCTCTCTGAGGGACGAAAGTTCTTGATAGATATTCTCAGATTTTTATTTCCCGCCTCAAATATTAAATTATTCATATTTTTAGAAATTTCAATTATTGCGTTTGGACCTATAAATTTTGGTCATTTTATAATTAGAGAAATTCTTAATAAATACTTTATCTCCACATTTGTACTTTAATGGAATTCGAGTTTTTTGAATTAGTTTCGTATGCTTTATTCTTTTTTCCTTCGTTTTTATTTTAACTTCATTTAGATTAATTTCAATATCAACGTTTAGATTGTAAAAAATAGATCTTCCGTAATGCAATTCATAGGAATAATAATTTGTGTTTCTGTTGACTGAACAGTCTAATCTTAACCATATATTCCGTTTCAATTCTTCAAGGGTAACATTTCTTAAAATTCTCAAGATATTTTCTATCCTATTATTGATACTCTCTACAATCGAATTGTCAGACGGATTGTAAGGAGCTGATGTTACGTGCTTAATATTTAATTTGTTTAACATACTGGAAAACTTGCTGAATGTAAATCGCCTTCCATTATCTGTTGTGCATTTATGGATTATTTGATGATTTGCAAACCAAATTTTATTTAATTCATCACATACTGTTTAAGAATTAATGTTAATAAGAAAGGTTGTTTACGAGGATCGTGCAAAAACATCCACAACTATCAAAACTTAAAAATTTTTTCCAGAATCAGAATTTTTAAAAATAGTCGCATTTTTCGGGCCTTTCAAGCAATGCTATAATTTCATCTTATTCAGTAACATCATGTTCGTACGATGCAATTCCATATTTCTGAGTGTTTTCTTTGTCCGTAATACAAGTAAAACATTCTCTGCAGAATTTCTTTAATAATTGACGCATATCTTTCAACTTAAAATATCTTCGGAGTGTTTTTTACATTATAAATATACCTGGATGAACAAGTTATTGGTGTTATTTTCTAATAAATTCGGCTATATCTTCGTGAGTATTTTCTTTTCTCGATATTTCGTATAATTTATTCCCCTTGTTTTTAATTATCCGTGTTTTTATATCAGGAAAGATCGGTAGATTATTATCTGTTGAAGCTGTTGTTTTTGCAAAGATATCTCGATAAGGTGTCTGCATCACAGTTTTCTTTTCCATTTATATGGGTTAATAGATAGCCATACTCTACGAGATATAGCTTCCATCTATATATTCTTTTTGAGAGTTCACCGTTAAATGTTATATTCTTGTCATCCGTTTCTATATTTATTTTAGTATTATAAATAATTAGTTTGAAATGTTCTAACGATTTTAGAATGGCATAAATTTCTTTCTCACTTGTTGTATATTTTTTCACTTGAGTTGTATACTTTTTACTAAAAAATCCTATAACTTTGTCTTATTGAAGTAATACGGATCCAATCCATATGTCAGAGGCGCCAATTCGTAATGTGAATTCTTTGTTAAGGTCTGGATGATGTAGAATTACATAGTTTTAAATTTTTAGAATATTTCTTGAGTTTTTAATTTATCGTTATCATTCAATGTTATAGTTTCTTTTCAGATTTAAGTTTTTTATACAAATCTGCGGTTAATATTGATAAATTCTTAACTAAAAGGCGAAACCAATTTATGAAGCTTTGTAGCTCGGAGTTGCCTTTTGCTTATAGGTTTGTAGCTTTCATAAGTTTCAAGTTTGGAAATGATGGAATAAATACCGTCTTCATTTATTCTGTTTCTTAAGAATTCAATCTCTTTTTGACAAATAGACACTTTTCGAAATTTATTGATCCACGATAATCAAGTATTTTTTTGAGCACTTTATCTACTAGTAGAATATGATCATCGACCGATTTTTAAAATAATAGAATATTGTTTATATAGGTCAGTATGTCCTATTCCAAAATGTCCTATCCTCAAAAATGCCCAATCCCCAAAATATCCAATGCCCAATCTTCAAAATTTCAAATCCTCAAAATTTCAAATGCTCAAAATGACATATACTCAAAATGACATATCCTAAAAGTAAGATATCATGTTAATACCATATCCTCAAAACATAATCAATAAATTAAATATTTTAAATGATAATCTCAAATGTTCTTTCAATTTTTTAAAACATTATAATTTGCAAATTTTTTAATATTTTATCTTTAAGCTGTGAATAAATTCTTAAATATTTTTGAATTTAATTAATTTTTTCTTTTTTTAAATTCTTACTTGTTAAATATAAAATTTTCTACAGAATTTACTTTTTAAAACATCAAATATTTATGTCAATTAGAAAATGTTACATTTTGAGTTATTGCATTTTGAAGATAAGGCATTTTTTTATTGGATATTTCGAGGATTAGATATTTTATGTATTGTGCATTTTGGGAATTGTGCTTTTGGGGGATTGTGCATTTTGGGAGTGGTCATTTTTGGGTACGGGAGGTCAGTACGCTTCGTATCTTAAAAAATTTATTTCATTTATTACTGAAATATGGCTACACGTTACACAGCCAGAATTTAATTCTCCTAAAAACGAAATTTTTATTCATTATCGCAAAGCCGGTTTTTCTTAAATCATTCTCGTTAGTTTGCATTTGATAGTATCCGTTATTTAAATCGATAATTGAGAATATATTTGCAATTTTAGCCTTGATAATATTTCAATAGGTTTGGAGTTATCAGATGTATCTTTTGGCTATCGAATTTAGGTAACGAAAGTCAACTAATAGCCTTCTCTCATTATTTTTCTTTTTATGATTAAATTTGGCGATATTATATCGAAATCCCGCTCTTCAATAATTCCCAGGTTCATTAAATCTTCGATATGCTCTTTAACGTCGTGCTGTTATTCAATTTACACGCGATATTCTCTTGAAGGGTTTTCAAGGTTTGCTATCAATTTAATTTTGTGAGTTACTATATCGACTTTTCAAAATTCCGAGTTCCTTTGTTTAGCGTTCTTTGTGACTTCAAAAATATTTGTCTTCGATCTTTGTTGTAAATTTTTTTTGCCGTAATTTCAGCATCATAATTGCTCACTGTCAATTCTCAGGTTTGTATCTAATACTTTCTTTCATCTAAATTCATTATACCTTCTTTTAAATTCAAGATAGCGTTATTTTTTATTTAAAAATTTATTCTTAGCATAATTATATTTTTTTATTTGGCAAAACTAAGAAGCGACCCCTGTAAGTAATATTTTTATTGTTCAGTATCTTAAATTTGATGTAGCAAAAATAATTTATTTTTACAGTAGATTCTCAGCCACATCTACGATTTTTTCTTTTCCCAAAGCTTTTTTCTCTATTTTTTCGGTGTCTATGATGTTTTGAGGGATCATGTTTTCTGTGGATCCCGTTACAATCATTGATGTAAATGTACTATATTTGATATGAAATGACATTTCAATTATTTTCGCTAAAGTTTTGGGTTCTCGTAAGGCATAGGTGCGATCATTAGAATGGTCGGGGTCTTTATTTTTGGTGCTCGACATTTTTAATTTGAGTGAGACACAGACTTGTGGAAATGGCAGTACTTATTTTGTTTTGTATTTTTATTATCCCTGTGCTCTTTTTGAGTTTTTTATGATTTGTATTTTTGTTTTTGCATTTGTTTCGACTATTGTCGGGGTAATCTACTTTTTGTCTTATGTTCGCTCTCATCATCGCCTGTCTTACTTTTTATAAACATAGCTGATCTATATCCTCAAAAACCTGAACACAATAATTGGATGTTCGGCTATTATTCATAACATATTCAAATTTTACCCTTTCGTGTATACCGGTGAAAAAAAATCTTACGCTATTGTTTTTATCATCACTTTATTCTAATCAAGTTGAATTATAACATTTTGAGCATTGGTTTCGATTTCACATATGTATGCACGGATCGTGATGAAATCCTATTGTTTTATCTAAGAAATTATTCCCTGATTTTCGTAGGCAGAGCGCATGTTGTTATAAAGTTAGATAATTTTTCTTATCATGTCAGAACTTTCTGATGAGTTGCCAATCCGTAATTGTATATTCAAATCAACGATTTGAGTAAGGACCTTCATGTTGATGTCTTCGGACCATTGTCATATTAAAAACACTCCATTTAAACACGCCTTACAGTCCATAGATCATGTTCTTCAATCGACTTTACATTGTTTAACCTATGTAATACTTTAATTCCGGATCTTTCACTGTGAAATTAAAAATTTAACATTATATCTTTCATCATTTTTTGCCATGTGTTTTCCTCTCTGCCTTCTTCAATAATTTCCGACTTCAATGTTTCAAGGTACCTATTTGAGCTCAAAATGAGGTGTGTATCAAATAGACTGTTATATAATAGATAATTAATAATAAACGATTATTAGACTCTTTTATTGTATTGTTCCTAAACCTCTTCCTCCTTCTCCCTTTGCGCATGCCTTAAAATTTTCCTTGTATTTATGTTTTTTTATCGAATTTCAAACACCCTTCAACAGCATGCAACCTGTCAAAACTTAATTTCCTTTCGTGATCTACGATCCTTATGATCTTTTGACTTATAGGTGGTAGTGCTAAGGGATACCACACATTCAATTGATTTATCCCCATAGAGTTTTTAAAATGATCTATTAACATTACGCGTTCCCTATTTGTAGTATTGGGCCATACTTTTATAATTAAATGAAATAAAAATATTTATTTTTTTACCTCTTTTATCAAATTTAGAATGAGCATAAAATGAATCGATAATTGTAAGAATTGGTCTCATAGGAACCTATTTTTTGTCTTGATAAAATACGGGACTATAAAAATTAAGAAACGAGATCTTCAGGCACATATAAGTTGCGTTTGCGTTTTTTAAAAAACAGATTTATTTCTGTCTTTAGGAAATTTATGGTAATAGTACCAAAATGCACATTTTTTGTCTAAAAAAATAAAAAAATACATTTTAAACGAAAACATAATTTTTTTTATCAAAATTATTAAATTCTCCTCACCAATAAACTCTTCAAATGTAATATTATTTTCTTTAGAATATTTCGCAGTATATACTAATTTTATTCTAAGCTATTCCTAACTCGGAATTTTTTTCTTGAATAGGCTGATTCGCGTTTCGCTTTCAAAAAATGAATTTTTTAATACCCTTTCGCTAAAAAAAAAACCACCAACAATAATTACATCAAAAGGGGTGAGAAATTATTTTACATAAAAAAGATAACATTAAATTTGTCGTAATAACGAAAATTTTATATTTTGGAGATGTAGAAGTAGACGCCGTATAGCAAGGTTCCATGAAATTTTTTATGCGTAGACCGCATTTTAATGTTCTAATTTTTCTGGGGCCATCTATCTTAAAAAATATTAATTTATTATTAAATAAATAAAATTAACTAATGATAGATTAAAAATCCAAATAAGATTATTATAGTTTTTTTAGATTCTCACCGTGTACGTAACCCTTAATTTTCAGAAATTCAACATAATTAAGAGGTAATTACATGATTATTATAGGAAATAAATAAAATCACTATTTATATTCAGTATAATAATCAATTTTTTTTTCGATCATATATGAAATTTTATAAAACTTTAAAATATAGCTGAAAAAATATGAGGGCCTATAGTAAACTCGAATTTACGTTTATTTAAAAACAATCATAAGATTTCCTCTTACGGAAGATCATTTTATAAAAATATGAGGTTACTAACCCGAATTAGTACCCAATTTTTAATTTCTAGTTTGACATATTGTGTAAACAAATTTATGTTTTTTTTCTAATTTTGCAGGTTGCTCTTATTTTACAGTCCTATAAATTTTTTATTGAAGCATAGCAAACAAAGGTGAAATAATTTAATATAAATGTGAAATTACTGAAACTGGGAAATTACCATGTTCTTTTAGAATAAAAACTGCTATGAAAATATCATAGCATTTAATAAATACACGAAAATAAATTTTTGATGGCAAACTAATAATTTTGTATTAGTATTTTATCAGTAAAATTACTGAAACCTAAGAGCGTAAGCTTAAATTAAAAAAATGCTCGGGTTCCTAAACAGGTGTTTAGAGACCCCTATGCCCCAAAAATATTCTATGGCCCATTAAGATTCTGATAAACTCCTAATTCCGTGTTGACCACTTTGAGAAACGCTGAATTAATAAATAGAACTGTACAACAATACATAACATATACTTGTCGTCGTAGGCTCCTAAGAATTTCATATGACCCCAAAAACTTATAAATTATCCCCATTTCTATAAACATCTTTTATAGACCAACCTTGATTCCTTCCACGGACCCCCTGGGGTCCGTACGGGCCACTTTTAGAAATACTGCTGTAGAGGATCCCTAAAAACTACCATTTATTGCATGATAATTGAAAATAAATTCCATATCCATCTTCGAAACTATGGTGAAAATAAAATTTATAAACAAACAAAAGAAAACATAAATATAACAAACAAATCATCAAGAAATATTTCTGATGCTGTTATTAAACGCATGAATAGTGAAAGTATTATTTCATAAACAAATACTCAGGTTTAATTAAAAGTGTTAACAGAACATGAATTAGTGGGAATATAATTGTTAATCCAGAAATCTCGGATATTTCGGAGTCAAAAAAAAAGACAATTAAAGAATAAATGTTTTATTTATCTGATTTCGAGAGAAATTCTAAAAATAAGATAATTTTTTAACACAAATGCAAACATTTTGGCGGTACTACACTCCGGTCGCCCCTAAGTTAAAAAAATGCTATTTTTTTTAATTGTTAAAAACCGAGTTGTGCGACTACATTTTAGATATGTATAAATTTCGAATTAATCATAAATGACATATCTAATCGAGATTTAAGAAAATTAGATGTTTATTAAATTTAATTTAAAGCTTTATGTTTTATTTGAATATTATTCAAAATAATTTATAGTTGCTATTTTGTCAATATGTTTTGAATATTTTTTTAAAAAAAACTTTATAACCCATAGCTTTAATCGATAAAAATTAAATTCTTTTTTTTAATTATTTTAATTTATTTAAAAAATTTAGCTTTCCTACAATGTAGTCGCTCAAATGGGGTTTTTTACAATAATAAAATAAACTTAGCCCTTATTTATACTTCTGGGCGACTGGAGTGTAGTAGCGCCAACACTTTCTATTTATCTAAATGTCAATTATAATATAATTGGGACATTTGGGTCTTGTCTATGTAATTTTCATCAAAATAAATAATTTAAAAATATTTAATGGAAAATCATTGCCACTATTTTTTATATGTAAAAAAAGACATTAAAAGCTTATGAAGAGAGATTTTTGTTTTTAAAGAATAAATTTTCTTTGAAAATGAACAAATAGTAATCGATTTTGAACAAGCTTCGTTTATTGCATTTACAAAAATTTTTACGAAAACTAGAATTAATGGTTGTCATTTTCATTTTTGTCAAAATATATATAATTTTTTAACATTTATATGCTTAGAAAATTATATAAAGAAAACCCTGAATTTAGATTGATTGTAAAAATTATCATGGCATTTTACTATTTACCACCTGATTCTATAAATGAAAATATAAAAAAATTTAAATTTACTTGGAAAAACGGATTATTATTATATAATTTTAAAAGTTTGGCGTTGCTTCAAAAAAACCAATTGTAATAGTTCTCATGAAAAAGACGGTTTTCAGCT
This sequence comes from Dictyocoela muelleri, assembly GCA_016256075.1. Classification (NCBI taxonomy): domain Eukaryota; kingdom Fungi; phylum Microsporidia; genus Dictyocoela; species Dictyocoela muelleri. Next base: position 2,836 of record SDVU01000696.1, on the reverse strand, counting down.
TTTCATTTTGGTCATCTTTTGAAAAGATCAAATCAACGCCTTCAACACACAAAACGAAATCGAAAGTAGGCATCGAACATTGGATTCTAATTTAAAAATTTAACATCAAAGTATAAACATTTTAATTGAAGAATTAATAAAAGAACGAAAAAAATCGTGTTTCAAATAGTAAAATTATCACGTGAACCTCATAAAACAACTCATGTAGAAAATTGAGTGCTTCTTGACCCATTAACAATAATTATTGGTAAATATAATTTATTTATGTGTATGAATTTTTTAAAACATATTGGTTCGTTAATCAAACTAAAAACCAATTAATTAAATTTATTTATAATTAAAATTTTTAATTTGAAAAAAGTGATATTTTTCTTTTTATCTTCAGTTTTTCCACATATTTAAATATTTTTTTTGAAGTAATTTTTTTAGAAAAATTTATTTTCTGGCGGTGAAACGCGAAAAAACGGAAATATAAAAATATTTTGCAGTATATACTAATTGGCTCCCAAGCTATTTCGAACTCAGAATGTTTTTTTTTCTTGAATATATTCAACAATGACTCAATGGTTTGGGTGTGAATATTTTATCCTTGGGGTCCACGATGTTTTCTTTATGCTTTACTGTATAATGTTTAAAGCCTTAAACCCCAACCCTCAATAACTTCTATGCTCATTGATCATTATAATTAAATATTCGTCGGCATATTTTTTTAATAATTGTTTCAAAACTCCCTTTTGTTTTATTTTTTTAACTTAAATATGACGTCTTCATTCTTCTTTCTACAATTCCAAACACCCAATCTTGTGCGGCCTTTATACCTCTATAAACTTTCTTATTGCATTTAAAGTTTCGTCAATCTAAAACTTTACCTTCTCAAGCAATTTTTCTTATTTTTGAAACATATTTTTTGTAAATTATTTTTTCGATTTAGTTATTAAATAAAAACACTGTCTTCCTATAGATATCAATAATTGTTTACTGTGTCTTTACAGAATAATTATCAAAAAAGTAACAATGCAAAAATAGCAGAAAGGTTCTTTGGGAAATTTACTTTTATGTAAAACCGATCTTGTTCTTTGAAATATTTTTGCATAACAGGGCTTTTGCAAATTATTAATTCACTTTAATCCAACCTGACATATACACGCTTCTTTGACAATTAAAGAATTTTTTAGGTGAAACAAAAAACCCAAAATCAGAATAACAGTCGTTTGCTTAATACATCATTTCGTAAATGTTTTCATGCCAAATCAACTAAGGTGATATAATTTTTATTATTTATGTTAGACATAAGAGTTTTTAAAAAAAAAACTAAAAATGTAAAATAAAAATAATTTAAAAAAATACAAAATTTTTCGATAATGAAGTTCTTGATTTAGAAACTGATAATTTTAATATATATATGTATACCTTGTTTTACTATTTTTCCTTAGTATTTTTTAATATATCTGTAAATAGAAAATACATAAGCTATCGAAAGCTTCTATTCGGAAAATTTTCGATATCTTATATATTTTTTATTTATAGATATAATAAAAAATACTAAGGAAAAATAGTAAAACAAGGTATAAATATATATTTTATTATCAGTTTCTATAAAATGAACGCCGGATAGCTCAGTGGTTAACACTCTTTAATGTAAAATTTAAGTATCGTGGTTCGAATCCCGCTGACGTCACTCTTTAATAAATAATGAGGGAATGACCCTAAGCGGTCATAACTATATAATTATAGTATAATATACAGTTGTTCCAGTGAGGTATAGCTGACTAGACTTGGTCTAATATGACAATGTGGCAGAAGGGACTCTCCCAGGTGTGGGGATGAGTGCGGCGACACATCTCGGCAAAAAGTAGTGAAAAATTAAAATTCATGAAAAGGCTACTAATTACCTGTTTCCTGCTGAGTCATTGAGAAAACAAAAAACGCGTATACAGCTGGGCTTCTAAGTAGCTTAGGAAGTGACGTATTAATACAACACCAGGAACCAGAGGTCTAAAGACTATGGTTAGAGACAACTCTCCGGATTGGCAACTATGGATGTTGTCAGCATGTAATATATATATACTAAGTCATTTTTTTATGAATTTAACGAGTCGTGTATTTACTTTTATTCATTTCTTGATTTTTAATTTTTAATTCCTTTATATATTCCTCATACTTTAACAATTTTTTATCAATTAATTTTTCGTTTCCAAATAACGTCTCTTTAAAGAGAATTTCATATGGGGATAATTTAAATTTTGTGTTGGGAATTGTTTTTAATCTTATAAAAATTTTATCGGCCAATTTATTGATTGACTTACTTCTACTGAATCGACAAACTTGGAGAATAACCAAATTTTTTCTCTCAGAAATAGAGTTTCCGGCTGGATTATATGGACTAGTTAAAACGTGTTTTATTCCCTGTGCTTTCAATAAGTTTTTAAAGTTGCTTGAAATATACTACCTACCTTGATCAGACAAAAACTTTTTGGGCGGTCCGAACTTTTTTATCCATATTTCTTTAAATGCCTTTATAATTTCATTTGAAGTAATATTCCATATTATTTTGATTTCAGTCCATTTACTATATATATCGGTGAAAGTTACTATGTATAAGTACCGCTCAGAGTGGTTAGATTTAAAATGTTCACGCTTTAATGGGCCCAATATGTCAGAAGATACAAGTTCATTATGGTTTTCAGGCAATATATGCATATCATTCCTCACCTTTGTTTTTTTATGTCGTTTTAATCTTTGGCAAGATAAACATGAGATGATGACTTGTTTTACTATTTCTTTCGCTTTAGGGATATAATAATTATTCTTTATAATTATGTTCATAGCTTTTTGT
>SDVU01000695.1:0-11322 GCA_016256075.1 Dictyocoela muelleri | reverse complement strand
TTCGTAGGAAACTCAAATATGTTTTTATTATTTCATAAGCTCGGTTCTATAGATGTCTACTGGAACCCTGGGTAAAAACCGAGTGCCGTAATTTTTAATAAAATTATTTGGAAATAATTTGTAATGTAAAATATTTAGATATATTTTTTTGGGGCGAGTTTTCGGTAAACGAAATAAAATATAAGTATACGATTTCAATAAAAAGGATTTGTTTTCCAACAGTTTACTACCCCTTTTAAAAATGTAAATCACTATTCAGCAATTATAAGTACATTTTTTCTCATTTAAAATAATATTGTCATAAAAAATTATGTCTATGTCATGTATATTGAAATTTTTTAAACAATCAATAGGTATTTACTAAATTTGTCGCTGCGCATCAAATTTATCTAATACCCATTAATTGTTTAAAAAATTTAAAATACATTATATAGACGTAACTTTTCATGACAATATTATTTTAAATGAGAAAAAATGTACTTACATATGCCGAACGGGTATTTACATTTTTAAAAGGGGTAGCAAACTGTTGGAAAACCAATCTATAATATTTTTTGAGTATTAAAATTTATATTTTTTTTTCGGATTACGAATCGCGCAAATTGAAAACCGGGCGAATTGGAAATCAGACGAATTAGCACTCAACGCGCGCGTACAGTAGTGCCACAATCATATTAATAATGATATAAATATAAATTTGCAAACGCATCTATTAATAATCTAATCGTAAAATTTAAGGTTAGCAAATATTTATATTTGAACACGCATATATATAATTTTCATACCCTTAAATGAAAACACTGAAAAAAAAATAGTACACAAGTGTTCATATTTGTGAGGATCTACTTTATTTGCAGATCGTTTAGAAACTATTGCCAAAAAAACATTTCAGACAAAAAAATGCTCATCAGACAATGGTAAACAATTTATTTCCCAGACATTTAAAAATTGTTAGCTAAATATGAGATCGAATAAAAACTTCAGCGCCATATAAACCAACCGAAAATAGACTAGTCGAAAGATCAAATGAAGAAATGGGAATTTTTTTAAGATTTTCTGAAGAAAAGTCACTAAGTGAATTAAAAATAAACATCTGGGGAGAGCTGAATTAAACACTCAATACTACACGGGATATCCTTGTGAAATCTATTTTGGAAAAAGCAATATTTGAAAATTACTTAATAAATCTGAGAATTGATCAAGATGAAATACGTTTAAATATGAAAAAAAGAAGTGATATATATGAAACGGAATTGAAGAAAAGATACAAATGATAAAAATAGTCCTATAGAGAACAAACATATCAGAAATAGACCTCAGAAAAAATTTTAATCTAAATTTAAAGAACCATAAGCGCTGTTATAATTTTCATCTAGCGGTAACAACATAAAAATTATTTTAAGAAACAAAGGAATTAGCGTTTAAGTAGAAATTGTCGCCTTGCGCAGAGATGGAAATAGGTGTTGTTTCAATACCCATTACAAATGTGTTTGATATCCACAATGAAAATTTCAATAAGAAAAATTAATGTTTGAATTGAGAAGTCTCAATATTTGGTCTAGATCAGTGGTCGGCAAAGTGCGGCTCTGGAGCCGCATGTGCTCTTCACCTCATTAAGTGCGGCTCTTTAGAAAAAAAAATATTTACATAAGGAACAACCATTTTTTTCTTAAAAAAATTATTTTGACCAAGGTATGTTGAATAATTTTTAAATTGGAAATTTAACCCTCATTTTAAAAAAAAACAAGTGGTTTTTTTAGTTTTTTGGTACTTTTTATTGGAGAAAATAAAAAATTTGTAATCTTGTTCGCGTTAGATCTGCAACATTAAAAATATTTTAATTGTACTTTTAAGTAAACTTGACCATATTTTTGTCAGTTTTTTAAAAAAAATATTTTAACCCATAAAATGGTTCTCAAAAAAAATAAAGAAAAACCGAAGATAAAAACCGATAATTCAAGACTGAGTGGACCGAAAGTTATCCGATTATTCAAAACTCAAATAGACTTCTGACATGTCTTATTTGTATGGTTAATTTTCTCAAAACAAGAAATCAAATTTAAAGAGACACTTTGAAAATAAGCATTCATTATTTAGCACCAATTACCCTATTGGTGATGCAAGGAAGAAAGCAATTTAGGAACTTCAAAAAAGTCAGGTGTCTTAAACATCTTTGTTTAATAAATGTGTGCAATTTTCTAGCAATATTAATATGGCAAGTTTTATTATTAGCCAAGAGATTGTTAAGAGAGGGAAACCGTTCACGGACGGAGAATACATAAAAAATTGTCTTTTAGCAGCATCAGAAGAGCTTTTTTATGATTTTAGCAATAAACCAGAGATTTTGAAGAGAATAAAAGAAATACATTGTCTGCTAAAACCATTAAAGATAGAACAACGAAAATGTGTTCTAATATAACCAAACAGCATATCGAAGTTTAAAATTAGTCTCGGCCTTATCTATAGCAGTTGATGAGTCATGTGACATCGGTGGTACTACACAAGTTTCTCTTTTTGTAAGATTTATATCACATTCAGGTCCGAAAGAAGAACTTTTAGGATTATTGCCTCTCAAAATTCAGACACGTGGAGAGGATATTGCCAATGCTGTGTTTGGTTGCATGGAAAACCACTTTATTCCTCTTGATAAAATCGTTTAAATTTCAACAGATGGTGCCAGAAGTATGACCGGCCTAAGAAAAGGATTTGTTTCAATTTTGAGAAAAAAAATTAGTCATGAGATACTTGCTTACTATTGTATCATTCACCAAGAAGCGCTTTGTGCGCAAACATTTCCAGATGAACTTTGCAAAGTTATGGAATTAGTAATTGCCATTATTAACAGTATTTTAGCTAAAGCCCTTAATCATCGCCAATTCAAAGAATTCTTATTAGAATTAGAGAGAGATTACTCTGATCTTTTGCTCAACAACAAGGTACGTTGGTTATCAAGAGGCAACTTTTTAAAACGCTTTGCGTCTCTTTTTACGGAAATTAAAACATTTCTTTGTGAGAAGGGCGTTAACTATCCGGAAATGATAGACGATAGGTGGTTACAAAACTTTTATTTCATGGTCGACGGCACGTCTCATCTTAATCAACTTAATAGTAAACTACAAGGGAAAGGGAATATAGTTTATTCGATGTTAGAAGAAGTAACAATATTTGAAAATAAATTAGACATTTTTTCTCAGGACTTTGAACGGGAAACATTTTTCCACTTTCCAAGCCTACAGAAGTATCATTACGAAAACAATTCAATTATTGATAAAAACCATTTTAAAACAATAATTTTAAATATGAAGGAAGCATTTTTCAGTAGGTTTCAGGAATTTAAAAACTGCAGAGCAACTTAAGCATTTGTAAAAAATCCTATCAAGTCTAATATAACAAATTTAAATTATTTACCTTTTGGAATCGACATTGGCAGCTTTGAAATTCAATGTTTTATTTGAAAAACAAAGAGATTTGGCGCTCTAAATTTGACCGTCTTTGTGTTGAATTAGAAATATTAGAGAAAAAGAAAGTTGATCTGAGTTCTAAACGTAAATGGTCTGCTTTGGGGTGACCTGGAAAAAGAAGATATGACCATTTTCAACTCTTGGAATAGTATTCCCGACTATTAAGATCAGTTAAAAAAGCTTGCGTTTGGTGTTCTTTCTATTTTCGGTTCTACATATATATGTGAACAATCTTTTTCAAGTATGAACATGATAAAGAGTAAACTGAGGAATCGTCTTATTGATGTGAACTTAGAATCATGCATTAAGTTGAAAACAACAACTTATAGACCAGATTTAGAAAAACTTTCCAAGGAGATGAAAGAACATGGTTCACATTAAAAAAAGTGATTAATAAAAATATTTTATTTTCTTCAATACAATTAAATATGTTAAACAATATAATCTGACTCTTTTTTTTAAAAAAAATGTTAAAATGTTAGTATTGGCTCTTTAGCTAAAAAGTTTGCCGACCCCTGGTCTAGATAGATTTATTATGTTTGGATGCAACGAAGCTTCATTGATAAAAAAGAACAATGAAAGCTCTGGGGTTCAGAACCCATGCACGACGAAGGAAAACGCGACCGAGATGACCACCAATCAATAAAAGGCTTTAAGAAATCTTTTATAATTAATTATGTTTCATTAAAAAAAATTTTAGATGTAATCATCAATTAATTGAATTTAATAGTGTATTTATAGTAGAATGAGATGTTTATAATTGGAATTTAAACTTCTATGCCATCTTGCTAAGCAACCAATAGTAAGGGAAATATTATGAGAAAGCCGGCTAGAAACCCCGAATTTAAGAGGACAATATACTTTTATATTCTGAATACAACTCGGATAATTTGATTAAAAATTTACAGATTTATTAAATATAAAAAAAATAAATTGTGACATATATACTCAAAATATACAATTTTATCTGCATTGAGAGTTTGTGTATAAATGAAAAAAAAACATTTTGATAAGAGCGGTTGGGTTTCCCTGTCTAGACACCAGGTGCCGCAATAAACGTAAAAAAAATTAAGAGAACACATTTTTATTTAAAAAACGATTTCTTTTATAGATAATATGACACTTTTATGTTTCATATATCAGAAACATCGATACACATATCATATGTGCATGTTTTATAACTCTACCAATCATATATGTGTGACAACCTCGTTACATACAACATCCCTCGGATAACTCTTTAATTGACTGCTATGTCTAATTAGAGTTTTACCGTCTTACCATTTCACTTCATATGTATCAGATCATTTCTTATTAATCACTTATCCTTTCTTATGGAATTCATCATCCATTTTTGATCTTTTATTTTCATTTTTAATAATAACCATCCATTTGATTCAAATTTTCTTAAATTTTTAAATTTTAATTCTTTTTCATAATTTTCATTTCGCAATAATATCTTATCCTCGTTTTCTTCTAATAGAGCTTGTTTAGGTGTTAGGCCAGTTGCTTTATGTATCATGTTTTCATTATAATTCTTAATTATTTGTTTGAGTTTTACACTTAGTGTCCTTTACTTCGCTATAAAGCCATCTCTGATCGTTCAGTTGAATCTATCAACTCTACCATTGCTCTGGTGATTATATGGCATGCTATAAGAAAGCTCAACATTGTTATTTCGTTCCCATTCTTTGAGATATTTATTCTTTAATTCGCAACCACTATCAACAATCATTTTCTCAAATTTATGTCCCCGTTTACTTCCTCCCTTGCAAAAAAAAACAAAAAACTTATATGGTCATGACAAAAAAAAATAAAATACTAAATTTGGAAATTTTTTAATTTAAAAATAATTAATTATCAAATTTATTTAAAATTAATTCATTATAAATTTTATAAAAAATTAATTCATTTATAATAAATTGTATAAAATCAATCATATAATCTCCATAAAGGCTCTTTTGATCATAAATCTAATAAAATTTCAATATATTTCGTTATATTGTAGTTTATAAGCACTCCTATTTCTAAACCAGACAAATTCGTTTATATTGTGTTAGTGTGTATAGCAGTTTTAAGATCGTTCTCCAAGAAATATTTAATAATGTAATGATCAAAAAAGTCTTTCTAGATATTATATGATTGATTTTATACAATTTATTATGAATTAATTAATTTTTTCTAAAATTGATAAGAATTAATTTTAAATAAATTTGATAATTAATTAATTTTAAATTAAAAATCTTTAAAATTAATATTTTAAATTTTTTGGCATGACCATAAGGGTTCTTTGATATTTTTTGCAGGGGGGGTGAAAGTAAACGGAAACTCAAATTTAAATTTTGAAAAAACATTCTTAATAAATTTCAGAACTTCACTAGCCTTTTTAAAGCCTACACTCATTGAAAATCTATATCTGATAAAATAATCGATTCCTATGATTATATGTTTACGACGGTCAACTTCCATCAAATCGAAAGCTATCGTTTCTCTTGGTTTAGACGTTCTAACATATTTTGAATTCTTTACATATTGTTTATCTTTCATTAAGAGGGTCACACATAAATATAGAATCTCATTCAATTTTTCAAACGAAACTTTTATTTTATTATCTCTTAGAATATTCGCCATAGTCTTTCGGTGACAAAAATTTACATGAAATCACATAATTTCATTTTCGACGTCTTTTAAGTCGTTGTTTTACCAGCTCATAGATGAAATAAATGCTCTACTTGAAACATCTGCCTGATATAGTTTACTACCTTCTCGTTATACTACGTTGAAATCAAAAATACTTAGTCTTTCAATCCACTTCTGCATTTTTGATATACCGAACTCAGGGCTTGTTTAGAAAGATGTCTACCAATAAGGGGGGGGGGGGTTGAATTGAATTTTTTTGTAAAAAAAATTAAAGCTTAATTAATAAATTATTATTTTTTTTAATTAAAATTAATTATAACCTATCCAATTAACAATTTATTAAAATACCCACAAATATATTCTTAAATACGCCTCATGATATAATAAAGCATACTTTTCTTTCAAATGTATCTAAATATCTAACTATCTAAGACATCTTTTAACACCATTTTATTTTTATTTTTCTTTTAATATTAAAATTCGACCAAAAAATTCCAAAATTGTTGTATGTGTACCATAAATACTACTAAACCAAGACTGTGAAATATATACTTATGTTCTAAACTATTTTTTTTGCATATTAATTTATAATTTTATTCCATTATTGTAGCATTTGATAAATTATAAAATAGGTAAAGTTGATTATAATTAATATCTGCCATTAAAGAGTAAATGTAATGAAAATACACTTAAATTTATGTTTTTTAAATTTTAAATTTGCCTAAATTAATACAAATTAGGAGAACAGTAGTATTTTAGCGTTGTAAATTTAAAATTTTTAAAAAAAAAAAAAAGTACCATCACATTTTAAACATCTTTTTGGATCTGATATTATCTTAAGATTATTTTATAATTAAATCATGTCATCACAATTCAAAAATGTTCTATTCATTAATTTTAAATTAAAAGGGTCATTAACTAAATTTTAAAAAATTGCTTTTGTATAGAAACATGCTTACCATGAAGTAGGCATCTTTCTAAACAAGCCCCCGAACTCTTTTTTATTATGAATTTCTACTAAAGCCTTGTGATTTGTAATTAAAGTAAATTCTTCCATATCAAATAATACTCGAATTTTTCCATGCACCACATAGTGGCATTAAATTCACGTTCAGATATGCTATAGTTAATATTCGTTCCTTTCAAGACGTGATATATATACGATTGATTTATCACCATGTATTAATATGCCACCAAGACCAATCTGTGATACATCTGTCTTTAATACAAACTCATCTTTATCATTAGGCATAAAATTTTTAAGGCATTTATACCATAAATTTTCAGTATCATTAAAAACACTCACTAATTCCTCTGTCCATAGTATTTTTGTATTTGTATTCTTTAAAACATCATACAAAGGTTTACTTTTCATCGACAAATTTTCAATAATATGACGGTCATAATTGTAAACTCTTAGAAAACGCTTTAATTCTTTTTTTTTGTATTTGGTTTAGGATAAGTAATAAAGGCCTCGGGATTTCTTGTTACCCGCCCAATTTTATTTTCACTTATTCTATAACCTAAAATCTCAATACTTTTTTAAAAATATCTGATTTTTCATGATTTATCTTTAAATTATATTCATTTAATCAAGAATTTATTGTTTTTATATGCTCTTTATGTTCATTTTCCTTATTTGAAAATACTAAAATATCGTCTATATAAAACAAGCAGATTTTATCAAAAAGATTATCTAAAATAATACTCATTCCATTTTGAAATAATATCGGACTGTTCTTAAATTTTGTGGAATTCTTTAAAAGTGCATAAATCTACCGTTTGCATCAATAAATGCCGTTTTTCCCGATCTTCCTATTTTAATTTCATTTGAAAAATCTATCTTTAAGATCAATTAAACTGAATACCTTTTATCCATATAATGTTCTTATTATTTTTTGAATATTAGGAATTTCAAAATTATCAATATCAACAATTTGATTCACTTTAAGCAAGTCAAGGGTAAATCTCAACCCGCCTGATTTTCTCCTATTCAATACTATTATTTTTCATATTATATATTTCTATATTTAGATTTGCTAAATATAGAAATATATAATTTGAAAAATAGTATACTTAGAAATACAATCATATTCGTTTTTATCATGCAATGTACAACCTGAAAACAAATTTAATTTTATTTTTTATTAAAAAATTTTGATTCATAAGAATATAATATAACTAAATGAACATACCCACAATATACACTATTAATACTAAATCAAGACTAAATACTATTCTTTGGCGGTTAAATAGAGAGATTAAACTTTTAAAATATACTTCCGGATAGTGTATCTCACAAGTCTTAGTTTAAGGATACCAGATAAATGCCCATACTCACTCCATTGTCAACTATGGCACTTTTTAGTATGAAAAATCGTCCATTTATTACATCGAATAAGTGTTGTAACACTCATAGATCACTTGAACATATTAATGTTCTTCCGGAAATATAAAGTTTAGAATTTGTAGATTTTTTATTTTTCTTTTATAAATCAATGCCGGGTTAGGGAAGACACATTTATTTTTGTAGGGTTAAGGTCACGGTAAACAATTTGTTGTTTTCTTATAATATTAGTGTTGTTGCACACAATAATGACCGGATGAGAATTATGACAGGCCACTTAAAAATGTTGTAAATAGTGTTTAATAATCATTTAAACTTTTTTCTAAAAATTATATATAACCCTTTTCATTAAGACCCTCGCAGCCAATTGTGTCCGTAATAAATTAATAAGAATTTTTGAAAAAATTAAGCATTGAAATATAACTTGTGTAAAATTTAAAAACAAATGTGTCCGGGCAACACAGGGTTTTTCATAGTTATAGACCCATTTCTCTGAGACTTATAGACCCATTTTTTCAGATTTATAGACCCATTTCTTTGAGACATATAGACATATTTCTTTGAGACATATAGACATATTTCTTTCAGACATATAGACATATTTCTTTGAGACTTATGGACACATTTTTATGGAGTTATAGAGATATTTTTACGGAGTTATAGACACATTTTTATGGAGTTATAGACACATTTTGCAAAATTTATAGATGATCCACGAAAATTCACATCGATTATTTATTTTTTTCCCATGTTTTTACCCCTTGTTTTAACACTTGTTCGAACACTTGTTTTAACACTTGTTCTAAACCGTCGTTTTTAAACTTGTTTTAACCCCTTGTTTTTTAACCTTATTTTTTAACCCCTATTTTTTCAAACCTCATTTTTCAAATCTTATTTTTTAGTCCTTATATTTAAACCCTTATTTTTCAGCCCTTATTTTCAGTCCTTTCTTTTTAACCTTTTTTAGCTCTTATTTTTAGCCCTTATTTTTTAACCTAATCTTTAATCCTTTTTTTCCTCTCTTTAACGCTTATTTTTTAACCTATTTTTAGTACTATCTTTTTAAACTTTATTTTCTTAAAAATGTTAAAATATAAGATTTTTCAAAAATAATTGTTAAAAAAATAAAGTTTAAAAAAATAATTAAAAAATAAGGGTTAAAAAATAAGAGTTAAATAGAAAGGACGAAAAATAAGGGTAAGAAGTAATAATTAAATAAAAATAGATAAAAAGAAAGGACTAAAAAACAAGGGTTGAAGAATACGGGTTAAAAATAAGGGCTAAAAAAAGGGTTGAAAATAAGTTTGAAAAATAAGGACCAAAAAATAAGGGTTAAAAAATAAGAGTTGAAAAAAAGGATCAAAAGATAATGGTTGAAAAATAAGGGTTGAAAAGATAGGGGTTAAAAAATAAGGTTAAAAAACAAGGGTTTAAAACAAGTTTAAAAACGAGGGTTAAGAACAAGTGTTAAACCAAGGGTTAAGAACAAGTGTTAAAACAAGGTTAAAAAATAAGGGTTAAAAATGAATAATCGATATTTTCGCGGAACATCTATAAATTTAGCAAAATATGTCTATAACTCTATAAAAATATCTCTATAACTCCATAAAAATGTGTCTATAAGTTTCAAATAAATATGTCTATAAGTCTGAAAGAAATATGTCTATATGTCTCAAAGAAATATGTCTATAAGTCTCAAAGAAATGGGTCTATAACTATGAAAAATGGGTCTATAAGTCTCAGAGAAATGGGTCTATAACTATGAAAAACCCTGCGTTGCCCGGACACAATTGTTTTTAAATTTTACACAAGTTATATTTCAATTCTTAATTTTTTAAAAAAATTATTATTTATTTATTACAGACACAATTGGCTGCGAGGGTCTTAATGAAAAGAGTTATACATAATTTTTTAAAAAAAGTTTAAATGTAGTTTAAATGATTATTTAACACTATTTACAACATTTTTAAGTGTCCGGTCATAATTGTCAAACGGTCATTATTGTATGCAACAAGGGTAAGATAAGCCATGTTTGTTCTAATTTTTAATAAATATATTTTTCCTTAATGAATTATATATTTACCGGGGTTACACACCCCCCTCTATTTTTTAGAAAATCGCCATCCGTAAGAGGGAATTCCATGATTCTTATATGAAATAAACGTAAAATCACGAGTTGTCTTCAGTTATAAAAATAATAATTTTTTACCGTCTAAATATGGAATTTCTAAAAATTTCCACTATGCGGAAATTTTTAGAAATTCCATATTTAAACGTAAAAAATTATTATTTTTATAACTCAAGAAAACTCGTTATTTTACGCTTATTTCATCTAAGAATCATGGAATTCTCTCTTATGGATGGCGATTTTTAAATAATGGGGGGGGGGTAACCCGCCGGTGAACCAATTTTTTTTTATCATGACTTTTTGCTTTTGTTCAGAATGTGGACCATTTTCAAAAAATAGTCCACATTCTGAAATAGACCCGACAATTTTTTCAATACATTATCAGCTTGTAAATGTTTGTCATAATAAACTATATTTTTAGTTCTATCGGGCTTATGAGTTTCACATTTTTTTTTTGCACTGAACTGTGATTTTCTTTAGTTCATTTTTAAATTTGTATACTATTCAAATTTCTAAGAAAATGTAATTATTTCTTAAAACTCATGTGTCATATTTCAAAATGATGTATTTCAGCTAACTTACTAAAATTTTGATTTAAAGATTTTTGTTTACTAATTTTTTCTAAAAATTCGGATTTATTTTTATAATAATTCACATTTCTATATATATTATATATTACATGTTGACAACATCCATAGCTGCCAACCCGGAGAGTTGTCTCCTACCGTGGTCTAAGACCTTTGGTT
>SDVU01000694.1:0-11326 GCA_016256075.1 Dictyocoela muelleri | reverse complement strand
TTGATTTTATCTGAAAATTAAACATTTTTTAAAATTTTTCTTGAATTTTTACTTATTTTTTACTATTATCAATCGGGACAATAAAACTGAAAAAAAAGAGTCAATAAAACTGCAAGAAAGGGTCAATAAAACTAAAAAAAGGGTCAATAAAACTGCAGGAAAGGATCAATAAAACTGCAAGATGGGTCAATATAACTGAAAAGGGCAGTATTAACTCTTCAATACATTTGTAATTTTTATGAACATTTATGGGTACACAAAAAGATTATTTAATTATTCATAACCATATTAAATTACATTTCCTACACTTATAGTTCCCTCTATTTCCCCACACTTTTAAATATAAAAAAAACAGAAAAAATTGCCCCTATACAATATATTCCGCATGCAAAAATGTAGTGTAAAATTTTAATTTTTTTTGGAAAAAATTTGGATAATATGCCCTTATCCCCCGTTGGGGAAATAAGGGCATATGATCAAAAATAAAAATTAAAAAATTAAAAAAATTGAAAAATTAAAAAATTAAAAAATTAAAAAATTAAAAAATTAAAAAAATACAAAATTAAAAAAATACAAAATTAAAAAAATACAAAATTAAAAAAAAAACATTTGCCCCTCATGATGATAAATTATCTAGAATTTTAAATTAAATGCTCGCGATCTGAGTTATATAATTTTATGGTCGATCATGGTTTGGTAAGCGATTCGCTTTCATGTTCTTTTTGTGAAAATTTTATGTGTTTAAAGACTTCAAAAGACAATAAAATTGGTTTAATAAAAAAATGTATGAACTATGCCTGCACAAAGTATCAAACATCAAGATCGATTTTCACAGACAGTTTTTTTCTGACTGTAATATTGATATCCGAAAAGTAATGAAAATAATATTTTATTTATCAAGAATGGAACTAATTACAAAGATAAATGAGTATACCGGAGTTAAGGCAAGAAATATATCTAAGTTATTAGATAAAATAATAATCAAAATTCAGCAATATCAGAGAGAACAGCCGATTCGATTGGGTGGCCACGGATTAGTTGTTCAGATAGATGAAACAAAATTGAATTTTAATGTGAGATCACACCGTGGCCGTTCTCCCTCAGATGCAATATGGGCTCTTACATTTGCAGATTGTAGCGTTACGCCTGCTCGTGGATATGCTGAAATTATTGAATCTCGTTTGCTATTACTATCATTCCTATTATTGAACGTATCTTGAGGCCTATGTCAATAATATATACAGATGAGTGGCCAAAATACAGATTTTTCCAATTCAAATACATATATACACGGGACAGTATGTCATAAATATCACTTTGTTGATCCCGAAATCTTTATTCACACGAAAATGTTGAAAGTTTCAATAATAAGATAAAATATGTAATAAAAAAAAGAAGAGGTATAAAAAATGAAAAAATAAAGAATTTTATTTAATATTTTCTTTTTTTGTGATTATTTTAAAAAAGAAGCTTTTTAGCATTGCTTAAACTCTTAAGAATTCAATAAATAATTTTCACTTGAATTTTTTTTTTAATTTTTTTTACAAGGAGGGATAAGGGCATATGATACATATACGCGGGGAATAGGGGTATATGATACGCAAATTTTATTGTCACCACCTCCTACCCGGCACATACAGTGACAATATTTATAATAAAAATTGTCGTTATATTTATTGTTGCACGCACAGCGCGCGACACACACCTAGACCGTGCATGTTCAATTTTTTTGTTATTAAGAGATTGAACTTTTTATTTTTAAATCATAATTATTATTTATTTATAACACTAAAAACTGATCAATTTATGAAAAATCTTATTTTAATCATATTTAAGCCATTAGCTGGTGGTTAACACTCTTTAATTTTAATTTAAGTATCGTCGTTTGAATCCCGCTGACGTCACTCTTTAATAAATAATGATTAAATCTTATTAAGCGGTCATAACTATTTAATTTTAGTATAATATACAGTTGTTTCAGTGTGGTATTTATAGCAATTAAGATTTTATAATATTACAATAAAGCAGAAGGGGCTCTCTTAGGTTTGGGAAGAGTGCGGTGACGCATCTCGGCGAAAAGTAGTAAAACAAAAATTCATGAAAAGCCACTAATTACCTGTATCCTGCTGAGTCATTGATAAAACGAAGATCGCGTATACAGCTGGACTTCTAGGTATCTTAGGAAGTGACGTATTATTAAATACTAAGAACCAAATGTCGCAGATCTAAGGTAGGTGACATCTCTCCAGGTTGGCAGCTTGTGATGTTGTCAGCATGTAATATATAATTATATTTAATTTTAATTTTATAATAAATTTAATACATTTTTTGTTGAAATAAATATGTTAAAATAAATTTAATTTGAACTAAATAAAAAATACATTTAAAATATCCAGGGTTTAATATAGAAACAAACATATTTTTAATTAATCATATATTTTTTTAATCTTTTAGCATAACTTCGCATATATTAGAAACAGTTATAACTGTTCGGTTATTTTATATCAATTCAACTATTTCCTCTTCTTAAAATAAAAAGTATCAAATTTTTTCTTTCGAGTTTTGACATCGTTATCAAAATTCTTCACTAATAATATTTCATAGCTAATAGAAAAATTATATTTTGATCTGTTAACAGATGAATTTCTGTTTAATATTTCAAGATGAATTTTATTTCAATTGCAGGAAACGAATCATCTATTTCGATTGTTAACCATAATTTGTATTCAATTTACTTTCGCCGTCTCTTTCATAAATGTATCATATCACAATATTAGTAAATAAAAACTAAATGGAATTTTTATATTGCGGAACGTATTTTAGATTTGTAGATATGACGTTATTTTCAAAAAAAATCTACCCACATATTTTTGTTTTTCTTTGCATATATTTTTCTTAAACAGACGAATCAGGGGTTGATTTTATCTATGAACCTGAGATTTAGATTGAGGATATCTTAATCTGAAAAAAATTTTCAAATCTTGGAATTTTTAACATATTTATTCATTTCTTTATTTCTAAATTATTGCATTATCACTCTCAAGGATTTCGGATCTCAAATCTAAAAAATCCTCTTTATCAGTTTAAAAAAATATACAAACCTTTTTTTTTTTACTTTATGACTTGTCTAAACTCATCATTTTACCCAAACTCGTCACAAAAAAGGTTGATTATATTTTTCTAAAATAACCCCTACATAATAATGAATGAAAAAAATAAAATTTTAAAAATGATAATAAAAATGATTTCAACAAATATATAAAAAATAAATTAAGTATCAAAAAACAACAACAACAATAACAACAACAACAACAATAATAATAATAATAATAATATTAAGAATATTAAAAATTTTATAACTGGAAAATATGAATTCTAATATTTAACCACATAAAGAGGAAAGGATGATGTGATTTATGAAGTATACTGTTTTAATTTTTCCTCATAGCATGATTTAATCAAAACTTATAGATGTAGGAATAAGGTTTGTTGAAGGAAAATAAAAATTTTGAATTTAAAATATCAAATGAAACTGAAATAGATCATTCACGTGATGAAAAATCAAAATATTCAATTCAGAAAAAAATCGAAAGCGAAAAAATCAAGCATCTAGCATAAACTACATATCTCAATAATGATGAAATAATTTCTGAAGTCATTAAAGATTTGGATTGCGCTGAAATTTATATGTTGTCCAAGAAAAAAAATACAGTAAGAATCATAAAAAATCAACGTTAAACATAGATAAAAAACTATGATACAACAAAATATATACATGAACAATTAAATTTTTTATAACAAGAAAAATTTCTACTTTGGGACAGCGGTGCTTTGACAAAGAACGAGTACCTATTTTGTCAATTCAGAAAAAAATAGTACAACTAAAAAATCAAAAACTTGGCTTTCTGATAGAACTTTTAAGATGGAACATATAGGTTATTTCAAATTATATTATTTATGTTAATTTTTTTCAGCATTCATTCCTTTAGTTTATGTAATTTTACAAATAAAAATGAAAACATATATTTGTGGTTTTTTACTGCAATAAAAAACGCTATAGAGAATTATGAACCGGAAAGACGCATTAAAGATTTTGATATTTTACTTATGAACACAATCAAAAGGGTTTTTAAGAATATTAAGATTTATAATTGGTTATTTCATATTAGTCAAATTATATGGCGTCATGTTCGAAGATTTGGTATATTATCAAAATATATAAAATATCCGGATTTTAGATTTAAAATTAAAATGCTATTAGTCCTACATTTGTTCCTGATAATTGTAGAAATAATTATTTTTCTAAATTTATAATATTTATAAAAGAAGAAAATGAAAATGATTTAAATTAATCAATTGATTATTTCGAAATATATTTTATTAATATTAACCGAAATGAAATTGCGATATGAGGCTGTTACTATAGAATATTGAACATTATTCAATTGACGACAAATGTTTATTAAGGCTTTAATAAGGCTTTAAATAGGCTCATATCTTGAATTTACCATCTTTCTAAAACTTATAATATTATTACGAACACAAGATCATATCCAAGATAAAAAGATAAGTGATTGCATAATTATAAAGGATTACAGCCACAAAACAAGCAATATAAATCTAAATACAATAAGTTGGAGGACATTTATTATAATTACGAAAAATTATTATGAATTTTTTTGAGAGTAATTGCAATGGTATATGAATTTGAAATACAAAAAAAAATTTTATTAATTATATTTACTTTATTTTTTAAAATGTTAAAAAATTAAATAATGATTTAAATTTTATTTAAAAAATCATAAAAATTAAAAGAAAAAAACGTCATTTTTAAAAACAATTGTTATTTTTAAAAAAACTTTTTTCATTTGTACCAAGGGTATTTTTTTTAAAAAAATAGGCCTTTTTTTATGTGACGAAATTGGGCGGTTTGCCCCAAATAATCCTTCGTCTCAGTTTTGATAAACCGTTTTCGGAGGGCTAAATCGAGAGAAAAAAATCTGCTCTATCACATTAAAAACATATACAGACTGTAGTTTTCTACTTCACAGCCATTGCATATTTTGAAAATATGTCCGCCATTCTAATAACATCGAATATATATATATATTCATCTTAATAACAACGTTAATGTACTAAATCTACCTCTAATGTTCATTAGGTACTTTATAGTTTATATTATTCATATAATCGTTCGTTTTTAATCGCTGAGATTGATTACAAGATGTCTTTTATTAAGGATATCCCTAATTATTGATCTATAAATTTTAAAATTATAATTACTCGACATTTATTCGAGCTCATTTTATCCTTAAATGATCTATATCATGTAAATTTTTATTAAAATTTTCATTTTTTTCATATCTTACATAATAATTACACCTGTGAATACATTTTCTGGATTTTAAACATAATATACCATTGATAATGAATGTTTGTGTCGTTCTTATCAATATCTATTTTGATTGCGAATTAAATTCACTTAACACCTTTTACTCTAGATATTTTTAATATTATTAACTTTTTTTTATTTTGATAAAAACTTTGCAGTTCATTGTGTCTCTCTTCAAAATTTATTTTTTTTTCAAAATTATAGAAGATTTATCTTGTATAGTTTATGAAATTAAAAAAAAATATCGGTTTTAAATTTGTTAAAAAAAGCCAAATAAAAAGATAAAAAAACTGATCGAATTGATCATTTGTTATTCTTATAAATTAAAAGACATTACAGTTAACCCCACTTTTCCGCGCCTTCGTTTTTCTGCACCCTCGTTTTTTCTGCGCCATATTTTTCCTCAACCTTCTTTTTTTGTGTGTTTTCATTTTTACAGATCAATTTTTTATCAAAAATATTGTTTTTTTTCTGCAATTTCTTAGTTTAAAACACTCATTTTTCCGCCTTCGCATTTGTCCGTGTTTTTTTTGAATTCCCAAGTAGCGGGAAAAAAGAGGGACAGTTGTATATTCTAAAATAGAAATTTGAGCCTCTTTATAATCAAAATTAAAATAAACACCGATTTTGCTCGGTATACGCGCATATCGCGCGCTGTGTGCGGTCAATTTATTATAAAAATAGTCATTTAATTTATACAAAATTTTACATTAATATGTATAATATATATTTTCATTAATATTTATTGTGCATGCGAGTGGCGTCCCTATGCAGAAAGCGACCCTTATTTCAGAGTTACCCTAAACAGGCATTGAAAAATTAAAAAAATATATTTAATATGAGTTTTCTTATAATACACCTGTTTAGAGTCGCTTCTTAGATAGAATCGTTTCTTAGATAGGCCACATCTCGAAAGCTTTATTTATTATAAAACACTTAGAGCCTGTTAATTTTGTAAAAAAAAGCCTTGATATTTTTTTTGAAATAATTTCATATTAACTAATATTTCGGTGCTATACGATTATATGTCACTTTTGATATTATATACATTTTTTTAAAAAATCAAACTCAATCCGTACATGTTAGAATCAGGAAAAATATAATCTCGGAGTCGAGGAGGTGTAGATATGTTGTCAGACTGGAAATAAAGATAAACAAATTCACATATAAAGTATTTAAACAGTGGTTTCCTGGTTAAAATCGAGAAATTTTACAGAAGTTTATCCTATAAAGACTTATAAAAAACTTGCGACCATGTATTTGTGAAGGCCAAATAGTTCTTGTAAAAATAAAAAATCTCGCGATTGATATGTCTGGTAATGTCGAGAAACACATGAGATCTAGGTATGCACTAGAAAAGATTCGTTACTGAGGCACCCTTAAACCTCTTGAAGATCTTATATATTTCTTGTATTTTGGGCATTGGATGATTTTAAAAAGTCTATTTCAGTCGATTCTGGTCTTAATAAAAATATATATCCGATAGTTATTTCAAGAATGTATTATTTGTGAAACTATACTTCACTGTCAATCTGAAATAAACCTAGGCGGTCTAAATGAGGATGCAGGACAAAGATTGGTAAAAAAGACGAGTCTAATTTTTTAGAAGAAAAAATAGTGTAATAATATTGACGTTGCTTAATTAGTATCGGGTTTAATAGAACGAGAAACTCGTAAATGTATGTACTCTTATATCTTTGCCCGAGCGATATGCATATACTTTGGACCAATTATTCGATATTATGTGTTAGCCGGGACTTTAATTGCATTATAATTGGAGAGATATATTTCCCTATATAATGATAACGATTATACCCATATGTCAGTTAACCACAGTTCAAATTTTGTTTGTTCTGATAACTCTATGTTCATGCTCAAATAAAGAAAACTTGTTACCATAATTCAAAAAGAAAATTAAGGATTAAATATAGTATAAAGAATTATATTCTTAACGGGTATCTTATTGAGTTGATGTTAAATTTATATTTCCAGATAAAACCAAAAGATTTAATCATTTTATTTTCGAGCTTTCGAAAATATACCAATATAGATTATTTATTATTATAATTTTGTTATTTTTATAGCGACAGATAAATCGAAAGTGAAAAATTATATAAAAAGCGACCTCTAATCACCAAGCATCAAAATTTCTAAAAAACTTAAATAAAATAATTATCTGAAAAGGAGTTTTCACTAAAAAAATGTCGTTTTTTTATATATGTTTAGTCCTCGTATGAATTTTAAAGCAATATACCTATTGGATCTGCAAAAACACAACATATTCATTACTATGTTATAATAATTCGTTAAAGAAACTTATTTAATAAAAGATTTTTGTATTATACTTATTTCTTGATGGTTAAAATATGAAGGGGTGGCACACAATATTCATAAAAAGGTGCTATAGCTTTTATGTATGAATAACTACCGCACAATATATAGATAGTGAATGCCGAAAGACTATATTGATTTTTATTTTTTAACACCTGGCCTACCTTTGCTCAATTTTTTTTCGTCAACTAATCCAGGCACTCGTAAACTTTGAATTGCCTATAACAAAACCTTATCTATTTATATCATAATAGTTTAATTTATTAAAAACATTAAATATTATTTTCGGAGTCAAAGTGCGAATAGTTCCCTGCTTTTAAGCATCTTTATAAAAATTTAGTCATCCCTTTTTAATTTAAGAACGTAATATTTATTGAAAATAAGCAATATCATCATTTAAACATATAATTACTTACATCAACATCACAAACATTCTGTGTATGATGTTTTTTATAGTAATTGTTTCTTTTGCTGATGATTTCGATATTTCTAATTAATATTACGATCGAAAATTAAAACAGGGATGGCAATATAATTAAAGGGACATATAGCTCAGTAGTTAACACTCTTGAATGTAAAATTTAAGTATCGTGTTCAAATCCCGCTGACGTCACTCTTTAATAAATATTGAGGAGATTTCATTAAGCGGTCATAACTATATAATTATAGTATAATATACAGTTGTTCCAGTGTTGTATAGCTGATTAAGACTTAGTCTAATATAAAAATAATGCAGAAGAGACTCTCTTAGGTGTGGGAATGAGTGCAGCGGCGCATCTCGGCAAAAAGTAGTGAAGAATAAATATTCATGAAAAGCCACTAATTACCTGTATCCTGCTGAGTTATTGATAATACGAAAATCGCATATACAGCTGGGCTTCTGGGTAGCTTAGGAAGTGACGTATTATTGGAGCATCAAGAAATAAAGGCCGCAGACCACGTCCGGAGACAACTTTACGGGTTGGCAGTTATGGATGTTGTCAACATATAATATATGATGGCAAAATTTAAAATAAAGATGCACAAATACAGGGGCTATTCGCAATTTTAACCATTAAATTGATTATATTAAAAAATTATAATTGAAATTATTAATTAGCATATTTTTAAATCTCTAATAGAAATATAATTAATAAATGTCGCGCGCGAAGCGCGCGCCATGCAAATAGCGCGCGTGATTGATATATCGAAGTGTATTTTTATTTTTCTAATTTTTTATAATTTATAAATTTAATGATTTTATAATTTTTATAATTTTATAATTTTTAATAATTTTTTATTTAGAAAATTTAATTTTTAATAAATCAAAGTTTGATGTTTTATAATTTAAATTTTTTAAGAGAACAATATTTTCGACTGTGAAGCGCGTGACAATAAAATCGTTTACTTTGGTGTGTTTAATTTCAAATTTTGTTTTTTTTTAAATTTTATATTACATTTTAATAAATTTTTATAAGAAAAGTTTGATAACCATGAATTGAATTAGCAGAAAAAAGAATGTTAAATCTATTCTAAGTATAAAGATTATTTTTATTTTAATTAAAGTATTTTATTGTAAATTATTTATTTTTTTTTAATGTATTGTTATTATATTTTTGTTTATTTTATTTTTGGAACCACAACTTTTATGGATTTTTAAGATTAAAAAAAATAAATATTTTAAAAATAAATTCTGAAATGTTGTAAATTTATTGTTAGCCATTAATTAATTTGTGGGCTATTAGAAAGCCGTTATTTTCATACGTAAAAAATATAATACTAGTTCACAGACGCTTATTTAATTGAATGATAATAATATATTATAATGGCTCCTTAATATGATGTTGTTGCGATTCTCGCATAAATGTTACTTTTCTCGCATAGATGTAACGCGTCTGGCATGGCTGTAACTCGTATCACTCACATGACAATCTGAAATAATAACTATGAAATAAAGTGTAATTAAGATATAAAATGCATGCGCTTTCGCATGCTAGGCTTACCGGCATTTCGGCACTTAGTGACGAAACGCCGGTTTTTTCGTCACCAAAATTTTCACCCCCATGAAACATCATGAAATAATTATAATTAAAAGCAAAAAAGGACAAAAAAAACTTTTACATGAAGGTTTTGCATATACAAAGCATAAGATCAGTAATAATACAACATATTGGAGGTGTGGAAATCGAAAATGTAAGGGTTTTATTATGACAAAGAGTGAAAATTCAGTGGTAATAAGTAATGAACATGACATTCATGAAAAAGACTATGATAAAACTGAGGCCCATTATATTAAACATCTCATAAAAGAACGTGCAATAAATGCGAACGAAAAACCCAGAGATATTATTGATGCTGAATTAAAAATAGGTTCGCAATTATTGTTAAAAAATTTGCCTCAATTGAAGAATATAAGAGATGGAATTACAAGAATCAGGAAAAATAATAATATTGAAATCATCAAAGACGATTTGCCTGAAAATATTATATATATGCCAACGAATTGTTTTTACAATTTGATAGTGGCATTGATGATCCGGAAGGATTTATTGTTTTCACTACTGATACTCATCTACTAGATTTAAAATCGTCTAAATATTGGAATTGTGATGGCACTTTCTGGTCTTGTCCAAAAGATTTTTGCCAAATTTATCTAATAATGACAGAAATACGTAATATTAATGTGCCTTTAGTTTATATATTAATGAAAAGTAAAAGTAAAAATTCATATGAAAAAATTTTCAATTATATTAAAAGAAAAGTAGATAATCTAAACCCTAAATTTATAACAATTGATCTCGAGATGGCTGCATTTTTAGCATTAAAGAGTACGTTTCCAGAGCCTAAAATTGTTGGATGTTTTTTTCACTTTACGCAATTGTTATTTAGAAGAATACAAAGATTAGGAATGACAAAATTATACAAAGAAAATATGAAAATACGTGAAGTTTTTAGAATAGTGATTATCTTGGCATTTTTTCCTATTGATAATATCAAATTAGAATATTTAAAACTCAGAGATTATATTTTAAAAAATAATCATTTTGAAAATTTTAGACCTTTTTGGAAAGATTTTGAAAGTTCAATTGGGTATAAAATTGAAAATGATAATTTTAATGATAATTCAATTTTCTGTATCGATTTTTTTTTTCAGTCTCAGAGCGTATTATAAAGAATATAAAAATAACAAATAATATTATTGAGAGATGGAATCGTTCTTTTAATGCAAATATAAGTCACAAAAATCCGAGTTTATTGGAAGTTGGAATTGAATTGAAAAAACAGCATGCCAATGCTGCAAAATAGATTGAGTATGCAATTGATTACAATGAATAATGGTAAAAATTATTACAGAAATGATATCATAAACGATAATATTTCACCGGCTATTTCAGGATATAACAATTTTTATGGATATGATTTTCTAAGATATATTGCAGCAATTATGAAAATTAAAGAAATATAGTTAAATAAATTTTTTTAATTATTTTTTTTTTATTTCCCTCTTCTTTGAAAATTTGGTGACTAAAAAACCAGCGTTTCGTCACTATATATATTACATGTTGACAACATCCATAGCTGCCAACCCGGAGAGTTGTCTCCTACCGTGGTCTAAGACCTTTG
>SDVU01000693.1:0-11328 GCA_016256075.1 Dictyocoela muelleri | reverse complement strand
CTTCCTAAGCTACCCAGAAGCCCAGCTGTATACGCGATTTTCGTTTTATCAATGACTCAGCAGGATACAGGTAATTAAAGGCTTTTTTCATGAATTTTTATTTTTCACTATTTATTTTACCGAGATACGTCACCGACCTCATCCCCACACCTAAGAGAGTCCCTTCTGCTTCATTGTTATATTAGACCAAGTCTTAATCAGCTATACCAAACTGGAACAACTGTATATTAAACTATATTTCTATAGTTATGAACGCTTAATGTCATTCCCTATTATTTATTAAAGAGCGACGTCATCGAGATTCGAACCACGATACTTAAATTTTACATTCAAGAGTGTTAACCACTGAGCTATCTGGCCCTTCGCAATTATATAAGATAATTTAGTTTTTTACAAAAGATCCGAACAAA
This sequence comes from Dictyocoela muelleri, assembly GCA_016256075.1. NCBI lineage: Eukaryota > Fungi > Microsporidia > Dictyocoela > Dictyocoela muelleri. Next base: position 10,918 of record SDVU01000693.1, on the reverse strand, counting down.
ATTCATGCTTCGCATTTTTTTACATATTCCCTTACACAATTCTATGATCCTTATATAATAATCAGATATTCTTGAGTGTAATTAATCAGCAAAGAAATGTAAAAGAGGATGGTCCAAATGTAAAAGAGGGTGTTCAAATGAAAAAAACGCCTTTTTTTTAAAAAAATATGAATTCTCAAAAATAAATTTAAATAAAAACATAAACAAGATTATTTATCCTAATTAGATTTTTTGTGTTTATTAAAAAATAATGTTCCCTTAAAATAAAAAATTTAAATTATAAATTCAAATAAACACATTAAAAAGAAAATAATTAACTCCAATTACACCTATAATTTAGATTTAAAAAGAGGAAGATTAGTTGGGGATGCGTTAAAAGGGGTGTATATAAGAGTAATACTAATTTAAATATTTATTTTATTTAAAATAAAAATTTTATTATCATGAGATATTACAAAAAGATTAACTTGAATGAGAATAAAAGAATCGTAAGGAAATCTAAAAATAAAGAGTTCAATGATAAATTATGTAATTTTTATGTAAAATTAACATTTGATTAAAGAAAAGAAATTCTTAATATAAGAACCTATAAATATATAATACTAGAAAGAAAATCTTCCAGATAGCTCAGTGGCTTACACTATTGAATGAAAATTTAATTATCATGGTTCGAACACATCTGACGATAGTTTAATAAATAATTAGGGAATGACATTGAGCGGTCAAAAACTATAGAATTATAGTAAAAATATACAGTTGTTCTGGTGTGGTATAGCTGATTAAGACTTGGTCTAATATGACAATTAAGCATATAGGACTCTCCTAGGTGTGGTGAAAATGAGTGCGGCGACGCATCTCGGCAAAAGTTGTAAAAATAAAAATTCATGAAAACCTACTAATTTTTTGTACACTGCTGAGTCATTGATAAAACGAAAATCGCGTATACAGCTGGGCTTCTGGGTATCTTAAGAAGTGACGTATTATTGGAACACCAGGAACCAAAGGTCACAGACCACGGTAAGAGATAACACCCCGGGTTGTCAATTATAGATATTGTTAACATGTAATATATAAAAAAACAAATAAAGATCGTGAAATATTAAAATTTATAAAAATACTTTTAATAATGAAATTTTTTTAAAATATAGCCAGAACCTAAGGGGATCTTATGTTACCTTAGATAATGTTCAAGGATATTTCGATCCTTAAATTTAAATTTGGAAAAATTAAAATGTATTGAATGCTTTTTATTCAACATGGGTATCTAATTCATTTTCTTTTATAATTTTATTCTGATAGATTAACGTAAAGCATAGTTTCGCCCCTTATGGGCGAAACTATGATTTTTTCGCCCCTTATTAACACCTTTAAATATTTTTTTTAAATAGTTCAAATTGATTTTTGAGAAAATGAAAAAAAAATCACAAATTTTAAGAAATTCATAAGAATAAATGTAATGTAATGCACATTTTCAATCTTATTTATTTACTACAGTTTATCGTTAATATTTTTACATTATATTATTGAATTCATTTTATAAGACAATAAAATCACTATCCAATAATCTCAATTTTACATATATTTGAATTTAAAACCAATATATGAAAATGTAAATAAAAATTTTTCTTATAATTAAAAATTTATTTGGCTTATTTTCAATTAAATTAAAAATATTGTTAAAAAATTTTAATTCTGAAAAATATAAGATTTAATGCTAAAAATTTAAAAATGTATATATTTTTAAAATAATAAAATTTTTGAAGTTTTATAAAATAAATTAATAAGTATTTAAATTATATAAATATCAATAAAATAAATGTTTAATTTTCAATTCGAATTTCTAACAAACCTGCAATCGCCTTAAGATAAATAATATTGGCTGGTCCTTGTAAGTTATTTAAAATTTGACATAAATTTTTATTTCTTTCATTTAAAAAACAAGTTTTTTTATCCAAACTGTTGTATAGATTTTTTACTATCATAAAATCGACTTTTCGTTGTTCGGTCAGTAATTGTAAGCCTATTTATTTCAGAGATGGATGTGCAATTCTTATGTTCATATTCAATCCTCGATGCCATCCTTCTATTGCATTCGTGGCCAACGGATCCATATTTATTAATCTCTTATTTACTGACCAAAATTCAATAGAAAAAATGTTGTTACATTGAATTTTTGGCTTTAAATAATATTGTTTGAACCAAGACCACAAAACATCAATTTTTTCATAGTATTTATGATTTTTAAAAAACTCATTTAAATCATTTATAATATTATATGTATCTTCGATTTTGATTACAGATAATGCTAAAATCATTTTAATACATATTCTGAATTCACACTTTTTTTTATATAGCACTGAAAGGTCTAATTGCTGTATTTTTCTCCAAATCAGCTGCGAAAAATGAAAATAACAACCTTCAATCCGGCTTGATGGAAAAACCTCTTTTAATGAATTGAATGCCACATTTGAAGTCGATCAAAATTAATTCAGGAAGGTTTTTTAAATTTGATTTTAAAAAAATCAATCTGTTTTTATAAGCTAACATTGACTTTCTTTTCATAATAAAATATGCTAATGGGAACGTTTTATGGTTGATCACAGCCATTATTGTATAAATTTGATATGAATCACGTGGACTACTTCTGAAAGTTCCATCACAAATCCATATATTATTATAAGATAAATGTAGAATATTTGAAAATGTCGAAAAAAACTAAAACTCGATCAGGATCATTAATGCCCGAATCGTACAGATAAAAATCGTCTCCTTTTTCAGTCTTTTTTATAATATCTGGAATGTCATCATTTGAATTCATTATTCCCAGGTTTATTCGTATTCTAGATGATAAAATTACCAATGTTTTATAATTTGACACGCTATGGAATTGTTTCTGGTGACATTTTTTGTAAAAATCTGTCTATAATTTCGCGGGAAGTTTCTTTTGTATCGACAGATCTTACTTTAATTATATTTTTCAAGAATAATGATTCGTTTAGACTAAAATTCGAGAAATGGATATGAGAAGCTTTACTTTTAATTAGTAAAGTCAAGGATGTTTTAAAATTTCCTCCACATTTACGATTGAAACACCGCCATTGCTTACCATTCTTTGTTAGTCTTCTAAAGTTATATGCAAACCCTTTATAAAGCAGCATTTTTTTTCCTTTTCGTAAATATGATTTCTACATTTTCGTGATTTAACATGGGTTGTTATTATACATTTATTATTGTAAATTAATTAACATGCTTTGAAATAAAATTTAATAACAAAGGACAAAAAATCATAGTTTCGCCCCTAAAGGGCAAAATATGCCCAGCCACTTCAAAAGTACAAAACCTTCATCTTCTAAGATTGAACTATTCAAAAAGTTTTACATCGGAAATACAAGCTGAATAACTGCTATAAATTTTTTTATTAAGTTTTATTCTCAATATTTTCGGAAATCAATTTCTAAGACTTCATAATTTCTCTCACTGTTGAAACAGAAATATCTAATTTTATAGATATTTCTCTATGTGTCATATGAGGATTAAAATTATATTTCGATTTATTTCTTATTTTATTCAAACGTGAGGATTTTTCGGTACTACTCCGGTCAACACCCTCAAAAATATTTGTTGGAAATTTTATAAAATATATACATATAGTAGTATTTTTAAGAGTTAATTCGAGAATGTTAGTATTTTGTAGTAATCGTTTTATATTACCTAATTTAGATTAATTTCGGTTCGCGAAATTAATCTAAATAGGGTAATATAAAACGATTACTACAAAATATTAACATTCTCGAATTTATCTCTTAAAAATACTACTATATGTATATATTTTATAAAATTTCCAACAAATATTTTTGAGGGTGTTGACCGGTTTATAATTTAACATCTTATTAAAAAATGAAAATGAAAAAAAATAAAAATTAAATTATTTATTAAATATTATTTTTATAAAATCCGACAACTCAATATTCCTGTAATTCCAAAAAAACATAAATATTGATAAATGATCATCAATGCTATTAATATTTATTCCGTAAGAATAATGTTTAATCTTTTTTAGATGCATCCAAACATTTTCAATTTTTTGAGTGTTGGCCTTAGAAATTGGATCTACAAAGTTTTTTTGTGGCAAACAGTATTTCTAAAGTAACCACACTGCTCCAAGGAATTATAACCGCTCATTTGATCTGATATTATATACGATCCCTTTTCAATTTTAGATTTAATAATTGGGATCAGTGTTTTTGCCTCTCTTGATTTGACCGTTTCTAAATAAACAATATTACTTTTAACTTCAATCATTCCAAAAATCCAAATCGGTTCACTATATCTTCCAATACCATATTTTCTTTTAGCCCAATGGCTTTCATCAATTTGTATTTCTTTAAAAGGCCCTCCCATGCTTATTGGATTATCATTTATGAATTTTTTAATTTTTCTTCTAAAAAGATTTAGGAGTGTTAGATAGCCTTCGTCAGAAAGTTCACAATTCTCTAATATAGAGCTTTGTTTAAAGTGATCTCTCCTGAAAAAATAATAAGTAAATTTCAATATATTTTTTAATGGGAATCTTAAGTTATAAAATTCGGAATCAACTAATACATTTATATGTTTTTTACAACTCGAACAATACCATATTATTCCGAGTTTTTCTGTTTTTTTATTTTGTTGAACCATTATTTTTTTGCAACCAACACATTTCTTTTTTTCAGGAATAATATCAAGTTCCTTAAATATTTCTATAATGTCTTCAGTTTTATCAATCATTGAAAAAAATTCGCAATCTTTCATTTTATTTATTCTCCAAAACATAGGGGTGTAAAAAATTTTTTATAAATAGATGTTAAATTATAAACCGTTCAACACCCTCAAAAATTTTTGTTGGAAATATTATAAAATATGTACATATAGTAGTATTTTTAAGAGATAAATTCGTAAATGTTAGTATTTTATTGTAATCGTTTTAGATTTCTTAATTTAGATTAATTTCGCTTCGCGAAATTAATCTAAATAAGAAATCTAATACGATTACAATAAAATACTAACATTTTTATTTATTTCTTAAAAATACTACTATATGTATATATTTTATAATATTTCCAACAAAAATTTTTGAGGGTGTTGACCGGAGTAGTACCAAATTTTCTAAGGTAAAGCAAATATAAAAATGTTATTAGAACCAAATTGTATGAAAAACCGGATATAAACGCCTTTCTATGTATTCTAATTTTTAGATATTACTTATAAATATATTTATATTTGTTTATATTTTTTTTCAATTTTGGGTGTATGTCAGTTTGTTTTTGCTTTTTATATTTAGTGCTGTTTAGAAAAATTAAAAAAAACAAAAAGGATTAAAATGAGAAAATAACAATTTTTATTAAATTATGTGAAATGTACCTAAATCTTATTTTTAGGTAACTTGTGTTCTTAAATAAACTGAATATGAAGTCCTTATCTTGATCCGTTTTTTTCTTAGAAAATATTCTGCGATTTTTAAGCTCATAATTTCAGAGAGCAAATAATGCGCATTTTCAGTCGATTTTTTTCCAAATTCTAGCCATATAATATTGAAAAATTTAATTTTTCAAAACAGCACCAAATATACAAAACTGCGCCAAACGGACATCTAATGTTATTTTCTCATTTTTATTTTTTTTTGTTTTATTTTTTAATTTTATAAAAACAAATAACAGTAATAAAAACTACCATAAACAGATAACCTCCTAATTGCGCTTCTAAAAACATATTTACATATGATTTTACTTTGCAAATATTTATGTAATAGAAAGTATTAGTATAAGATTTTTATTTTTGCTTTTGTTTTGTCTATATCATGGGATAACATGCTGCCTTCTATATATTATATGCTGCCTCTTCTTTTAAAATAAAAATAATTTATATTTGAATATATGAAATTTATAATTTTTGTACTATTTATAATAAATTGTATAGAAGTTACTGTTATCATGTTTTTTAAAGAATAAATTTATTATACAGACCTTTTCATTATTATTTACACAATATTTAATTATTATTGACACCATATTTTATTTTATTAACACCATTTTTCATTATTATTGACACCATTTTTCACCGTTTTTCATTATTATTGACACAATATTTCATTATTATTGACACATATTTCGTTATTATTGACACCATATTTCATTATTATTGACACATATTATTATTATTGACGAAATTCCCGAAAAACGACAAAGTCGGCTTTCCGGAAAAACGGCGAAATTTTTATCCGGAAAAACGACTAACCTCAAATATGAATATTAAAATTTATAAATCACAAAAAAAAATTACATATTAGGGTTATATTTATGATGAACATAAAATAATTACTTATTATAATTATTGGTAATGTGTTAGTCATAAATTTTGCGATGTAATTAATACAGATTACTAAGTCGGTATTGTTTTTACAAGCAAATTAAATAAAATAAATTTAATAAATAATTAATTAAAACAATAATTTTTCGAAAAATTTATTTATACAAACCAAAAGACCAATAATAACTTCATATAATTGATAGAAGATCTAACATTTTTTATTACAAAAAAAAAATTTGCGGTCTATTACACAAGTGGGCCAAAAACATTCTAAAATGTTGAATCAGACAAATTTTAAATATTGAAAAATTTCTAATTTGCGCTGATCATTTTTTTACAATTTGCTAAAAAGAAAATCTTGACCAAATAATAATATTTTTTAGGAATGTAAATTTAAAAATATTTTGAAATCGAAATATAGTTATGTGATAGAAAATTTATTAGTACGGTTTTTTTACATTGTTATCATAATCAAACTATTACAACCTTTTTTATACCTATTGACCTCTTTTAGCAATCCTATTGCCCCCTTTTGAAAGCTTATTGTCCCCCTTTGTTACATGTTGTCCCGTTTTTGCAATTTTATTACCCCTTTTACAAACTTAATTACCACTTTTTACAAACTTATTGACTCCTTTTTGCTAAATTATTGGCCCCTTTTTGGTCTAAATTATTTAAACAACAAAAAAAATTAAAAATAAATTATGTGGTTTATACTTACAAATAAATCATTAAATAGAAGAATTAATATTTAATCAGATGAAATCATGGTGTGTCAACGCCTTATCTACACACTCTCTCATATGACTATAGTAGCCATTCATACTGAATTATGAATTTTCATGCACGTCAATAATTATATTGATTAGTGTATTTCTATCCGCAAATCAATCTCTTTGATTAGCATGAGATTTTAACAAGAAAAAAACTCTTCTAAGAGATTAATTTGGAGGAAAATATGGTGTAAAAGGTGAAAATATAATTATTTCGACATAATGATTCTATCACAAATGCGGTTCTATGGATAGATGCTTTATCCATAATTATATATTTTCTTTCGTATGCTTCTAATTCGGGTAAATTAGTATAAATGACACAATAGAATCGTCCGATTTAAAACTACCAAATTTTATTTTATATGCTACAATACAAAGATTATTAATTGCGCATAATAATTATATGGTTCTCCAATGGGTTACGCAACTATCTATTTTTTTAAATCGTCATCCGTAAGAGAAAATAAATCGATTCTATTAGAAATAAGCGTAAAATCACGAGTTGTGCTCAGTTATGACAATAATAATTTCTTAACGTCTAAATATAGGAGATTACTTCTATATTTAGACGGTAAGAAATTATTATTGTCATAACTGAGCACAACTCGTGATTTTACGCTTATTTCTAATAGAATCGTTTTATTTCCTCTTACGGATGACGATTGAAAAAAAAGAGTTGCGTAACCCATTGGAGAACCAATTATATTTTTATATTTTTATAGTTAAGAACATTGATGAAACACTTATTGTTTTTTGGTAAATATTTTATACTTTGATATGAATGTAAATTTAGGATAGATTCATTAAGAAATATCATCTGTTTGTCGGAAACTGAATTATATAAAGTTGTATATTGAGCTCTTACGTGTTTATTTGATTGCTATTTTTATTTATAGAAACCAAAGTAAGGCTTTTTTTTATAAACTATCTTTATTATAATTCCACACACTTTAGACTGTGAGACTTACCAGCGCTATTAATCGTAGTGACTTCTCAGATATTTCGTTGGGTGTGATATAAGGATTTAGCGCAATTTCAGATGCCACAATATTCTTTTTTAAAATGCTATCTTTAACAACGCTTCGTTTTCTCCCGTAGACCCGAATAGAGACAATCTTCAACTCCTCTATAAGATATCTTTTATACACTTTTTAAGTGCGCTTTTGGAGTCTTGAAAATTAGAAGCATATCTTTAAAAGCTACTTCATTATTACAAATTCAAAAAAAACATTCTACAAGGTGATAGTAATTGTTGGCTTTTTTTCTCCTCTTTTCTATTTCAATTTGCACTTCTAAGAATTCTGTGCTTTGTTCTTTGTCATCTTCTTCAGTCTAATGATTCATAATAAAGGGATTAAAGTTTAATATAAATTCTCATTATTTTTAATCTTTGATCTATTTTAAAATTGTATTTATTTTAAAATTTTATTGATTTTAAAATTTTATTCATTTTGAGGTTCAATAAGTTCGCAAAAGAGGTCAATAGTTTAAAAAAAGGGATTTAAAAGCTCCAAAAAGGGGTCAATTAGTTTTTAAAAATGGGTCAATAAATTTGCAAAAGGAGTCATTATGTTTGAAAAGGGCTGTAATTTTTTATAAGATAGAGTGAATATTAAATATTTAATTTAATAATGTTCAATAAAATAAATGAATCTTATTTATTTTTTTTTAATAATATAAAAATATTGAAATTATTGAAATAATTTTTTTAAAATAAAAAATTGAAAATTTACTCTTTTTTGTCGTTTTTCTGGATCGGGATTGACACCTTATTTCTCTATTATTGACACTATCTTTCATTTTATTGACACTGTTTTTCATTATTATTGACACCGTTTCTTATTATTATTGCAGCCATATTTCATTATTATGACACTATTTTTCATTATTATTGAACTATTTTTTTTATTATTGACATTTTTTCATTATTATTGACACTATTTTTTACAGTGTTTTTCAAACTTATAGACCCATTTACAATCTTATAGACCCTTTTCTAAAGTTATAGACCTATCTCTCCAGAGTTATAGACCATATATTTCCAGAGTTTTATTTATATTTTCAGAGTTATAGGCTTTTTTTCAAAGTTATAGACCCATTTTTATTGAATTATGACCTTATTTTTTCAATTATAGACCAATTTTCACGGTGTTATAGGGCCGCGTTTAAAGAGTTATAGACACATTTTCACGGTGTATAGACATATTTTTAATACTTATACAAAATTAAGCTCATTTGAATAATACCTTATAACCAAAATTTCAAAAATTGTCGGCACTACTCTGCTTATCATATAAAGTTTTTGAAGAGAAAATTTTTTAAATATTCGTAAGATAAATTCAAGGATAAACTGAAATTTATTTACAATTTATAAAAGTAGCACGAGAACTAGCCGCGAGATTATAATATAAAAAATTTTAGGAATATCTTAGTTAAAACAAGAATAATTTTTCATTTATATTAGACACGCATTCCTACGAAATATCCTAGATTAACAAATATAGTAATATCGAAGTATAACGAAATTTTTTTTATTGTCTTATTCACATGTTTTAGAAACCAATTTTTATATATCACTATCCTTAATTTTATATAAAAAAACTGATTTCTACAATTGTATATACGCAAATAAAAAGAAAATCCATATACTTTGCTATTACTAGATTTTTTTTATCTATCATATTTCACAGGAATACGAGTCTTATATGAATTATAATAGAATATTCTTGTTCTTACTAAGATATTCCTAAAATTTTTTATATTATAATCTCGCGGCTAGTTCCCGTGCTACTATTTTAAACCGAAAAAGCATTTCACTTTATCTTAAATTTATCTCACATATTTTTTATTTAATTTTCTCTTCTAAAAACTTATATAATAAGCAGAGTAGTGCCGACAATTCTTGGAATTTAAATTATAATGTATTATTTAGATGAGCTTAATTCTGTATAAGTATTAAAAAATTGTCTATAACTCCGGGAAAATAAACATAACTCTTAAAAAGTGGCTCTATAACACCGTGAAAATAGGTCTATTCTTGCAAAAATAAGGTCTAAAATTCGGAGGAAATGGGTTTATAACTCTATAAAAGAGCCTATAACTTAAAAAATACGGGTCTATAACACTGAAAATATAGGTCTATAACTCTGGATAGATAGGTCTATAACTTTGATAATGAGTCTATAACTTTGGAAATAGGTCTATAACCATGAAAATCCCTGTAAAAATAGTGTCAATAATAATGAATAATGATGTCAATAATAAAAAAATAGTCTTAATAATAATTAAAAACTTCTATTATAAATATTCTTAAATTACAAATAATGAACAATAGTATCTTTATGTATTTTTAAATTTTATTACCTTTCCGTATTTGTGTCAAAACTCTTATTTACACACATTTGAAAGTCTATTTATTTTATTTTAATATTATAACATGTCTTAATCAGCCATACAAGACTGAAATAACGCATATTACTATTTATAAAATTTTTTATGATAAAAACCATTTTAATATTTTTTTAGTCGAATTTCTGTGCGGTTTTATATTCTAAAATTAATTATATGCGGCCACTATGAACGTAAATGTTCTACAACTCTCGTCTAGACGCCTCGCAACACCCATAGGCACAATTAGGTGATTTTCGAACTGATTTTACGATTATAACTAGAGACCGAAAAAAAGACGGTTTTTGTAAAAAGACCGTCGAAAAAAAATGCATTTGTAATAATATTTTCCCTTATAAACTATAAAACCTTCTGAGATTATTAGAATATGTGGGAATGTTCATTATTTA
>SDVU01000692.1:0-11335 GCA_016256075.1 Dictyocoela muelleri | reverse complement strand
TTTATTAATAAGTTATATTGAAAATTGTTGATGAACAATTATTATAATAATATACAAATGTTTATATATTTTTCATCCTACTTTATTAAGTAAATTATTATTAAAAAATTGGCCGTATTCTGGTACTAGTACCTTAATTTCCTTTTAGGCACAATAAAATCTGAATCGAAAATAGATTCATTAAAACTATTGGTTACAATTTTTTAGAAAATTACTAGTTTTTATGTTTTTACTATACCATGTGTCTCTATTTAAGGTCAGTTATAAAGGTAGGTTTGCGTTTCGCATACCTTTTAAAAAAATATTTATTCGAGATTCTAATGGGCTAAATAAAATTATGATTGGTCCAATGATCAACAGAAAACGTAATTTGGGTTTATGAGACGAAGATAAACCTTTTGGCTAGATAGGCGACGATATGTATTACGAAAAGATGGCTCGCGTTTTAGACCTTAAACAGTTGACACCTACAATAAAACATTTTTGAGGTAGTATTATTCTTTGGGACTGTTTTAGTTACTCAGTATTTAGATAGTTGTATTTAATTGAAGGTAAAATGAATCGTTATGTGTACACGCGAATTTTACATGCTGCTTTAAAAAATTATTGTAGATTTTTCTATTTATTAACCCTTTTATACAAATTAACGACCCAAAGCAAATAATTTTTTAGGTGAAGGATAATAGAAATGAAAAATATCTCTGTGATGAATTGAAAGTCTATATCGCCACTTAAATCTAATAGTAATTTTTAATACGTTCTAAAATGAAATGTTGCAAAAAGAACATCCAAAAAATAAAATTGAATTGGTAGATATTTGCAAAGATAGATGAAACGAAATAGATCTCGATCTCGACAAAAGCGGGTTCTAAGTATGGGTAAAAAGGCGCAGAGAAGTTTTTTATGCAAAGGGTAGACATACTTCATATAAATTATTTTTTTTACAGAGCATATTTTGGTACTACCCCGTTCGACACTCTCGATTTTTTATTGAGGAGAATATTTCACCAAATATTCTCATCGAGAAAAAAATCGAGAGTTTTGAAGGGGGCAGTACTAAAAATCCGTATAAGCATTAGTAATTATGGTTTATGATGATTTATAAAAGTTGTTTTTATTATTAACCTTCGAAATGTTGCCTTTTCGCTCTAGAGTATTTTTGTTCACAACAGTATATTTAATTATATTTATTTATATCGCGATTTTAAGTTTATTTAAAATAAAAAACATGCCATAAGCTTTTACTAATTGGATTTATAAATCTTAAGGTGGTATCTAAGTCGTTGGAGAAATTACAATGAAACATATGGTCTCGCCTTGGTGTGTGAATAGGTGAGGCGATACATCTCTGGAAAAAATAATGAAACTAAAAACAATGAGAAAGGCCAATTACTACCTCCATCTGGCTAGGCCATTGATAAAACGAAAATCGTATATACAGCGGGCCTCTAAACAGATTAGGGGGTACGTATTAGTATAACATCAAGAACCAAAGTTCTAAAAACAAAGTTGTCGGCAAGTATCCGAGTTGGGGATTATGGATCTATCAACATGTAATATATATATTTTTTATAATATAGATCGATATACTTCTTAATTGATCTATTAATTTTTAAGAATAATTTTTTAAAATTATTTATAAATAATATTTATTAAAATTGATTTATAATTTAATATTTTTAAAAAATTAATTTTTAAACAATATTTTTTTATTTAACCCATGAATCTTGGTGTTGTAAAAACAGGAACAACTATCTTGGCATTGTCATTCAATGAAGGTATAATTTTAGCAGCAGATACAAGAACAAGTATGGGAACTTATATTTGTGATAGAGTTTGCAACAAAATTTCTAAAATTACTGAAAACATTTACTGCTGTCATTCTGGAAGTGCAGCAGATACTCAGATGATCGAAAAAATTATAAAACAGGAAATTAAAAAGATTGAGATTATGACGGGAAAATTGGCTTCAGTTTATAGTGCGGCAAAAATTTGTAGCAAATTAATTTATAATTATGATTTACTTGCAGGAATGATCATTGCAGGATATGACGAAAATGGATTTTCAATTTATCAAATTTCATTAGGTGGTAGCCTTTTCAAATCCAATTGGGCTATTGGTGGTAGTGGTTCTGCTTATATCTATGGTCTGATGGATTCTAAATATAAAGAAATGTTAGGTAAAGATGAAGCTGTCGATTTAGCTAGGAAATGTATAAAATGTTCTATTTCACGTGACAACTTCTCGGGAGGCGGCGTTAGAATTGCAGTTATAAAAAAAACGAGTGTTGAAAGAGAAAATTTTTTTGGTTAAAAATAAATATAAACAATTACCCCTTTCGAATTTTATAATCAAATTAATTTTTTTTTAACCGATTATTCTTTTTATACCAAAATATTTTAAATTTAGTTCTGTTTAAAATTTGAATTTTAATCACATTTATTTAATTTCAAAACAAGAATATGTCAGTCAAAGAGAAAATTGGCCCTAATATTTTTTTACGGTTATTTTTATTGAGAATATTTATTTTTTTTAAAAAAGATAAAGAACCTTATAAATTATCAGCGTACTTTATTTTTTTTATAACAAACTTAAATTTAAATATAAAATGTAAATTACATTTTATATTTAAAAATCAATAATTAAAAAAGACAAAAGTTAAATATACGATCATAAGAGGGGAAATTATACGGTCAGAGGGAAAATTATACGGTCTGAGTAGAGTTTGATAAGAGTTAACCATAAAATGGAGGAAAAAATAAACAAGATGGAGGTAAAATTTTTTGCTACTATTATATGAACTTTGCTGTAGATAACATATGAAAGTTTAATATTGACAAAAATATTAATTTAAAAGTAGAGGAAAAAATTAAAAGGTGAGAGAAAAATTAAAAGGATGTGGATTAAAAGTGGGAAAATAATCGTTAATTTTTGGGGTCTTATTAAAAATACCTCCTAAAAAGAAGCTTATAATAAACCCACCCTTAAGGCACCTTATAAAAACACATTTTATAATATTTTTTAACCCGCTATATGAATTTCACAGTTTAAAAAAAGATTAAAATTTAAATTTTTATCGCTCTTATGATTTTCATCCCACCTTATAATTTTTACCTCTTACCTTATAATTTCCCTCATACCTTATACTTAACTCTTGCCGATTTTTCATTCCAACCGTATAATTTTCACTCCGTCCGTATATTTAACTTTTGCCTTAAAAAATGTGAAAGTGAAATTATAATATTTATTAATTTTGGTAAGCCGTAGATTCGACTTTTGTGGCGAATCTGCGGTTTTATTCGCCCATTTATGAAAAAATCCATAACCCCTACAAATGGAATTTTCTGCAAATAAAGCCACAAAAATAATAAACTGAATAAAAGACAAAATAATTTTTTCTTTCTGTTTCAAATAAAATCTAATAATGGATAGGCATATTTTTGACAAAATATAAGATGTTAATTTAAAAGTAAATTTTTTTAAATAAACCACAATTTATAGTTTTTTTATTGACTATTAATATGGATTTAACAAATATTATAAATAATTGTGATCGTTATAGCGGAGTTAAATTATTGATGGCGATAGTAATTCGCTTAAAAATTAAAAGTTTTTCTGATTAGTTTTTATTTTTAACTTTCTTTATTTTATTGATTGGGCGATATTAATTAATTGATTACAAACAATGAGCCTTTTAATTAACATTAATGTTAATTAAAAGGCCTATTGTTTGTAATCAATATCGCCTAATCAATAAAATAAAGAAAGTTAAAAATAAAAACTAATCAGAAAAACTTTTAATTTTTAAGGCATTACTATCGCCATCAATAATTTAACTCCGCTATAACTATCACAATTATTTATAATATTTGTTAAATCCATATTTATAGCCCTCTCAGGCAAGTCTTCGTAAAATACCATATTATTTTTATCGATTCCACATTATGCTCAATATGTATTCCTTCTAAAAGTGTATTGATATTAGGATGAGCTAACTGGAAATTAGAATTCAAACTTCTATGCTTTTTTAAGAGAATTTGTTGTTAGTGCAATTTTCGAAGAAACCCTAGCCGATGTCAACCAGAATTCATAGGAGAAGACGCTCACATAATTTAAATCTAGACGCAGAAAATTGCATTTGAAAAACTTCTATATTTTAATTATATCCTCATAAAAATATAATTTTTGAAATGTATAACTAAAAAAAATAATCATTAATGGTGGTAAAGTTTTATGTAAGAATGAAAAGGCCGGAATCATTTTAACACGCGCCCTAAAATTACTTTCGTTCTTATAAATAATCCTCAAGGAATCTTTTTGAACTCTTCTTTAGATTATTTGAGAGAAATAGAAGAAACACCCAGAAAATTTTGAATTTGTGTGTTTTTTTTTCAGGCTTAAAAATTCTGCGAATTCAAAATCAAATATTATACTCTCCGGATGTCTTTTTAGAGTTTCTGATAATTTTTAAAAAATTAGGTTATATTTTTTTCTGATTTTTTTGGCTAATATATAATCCAAAGGATACATTTTTGATCTTATTTCTCCCATAATTGTATATCTTTTGACAAAAATTAGTCATACAAGACCTGAATGTGCCATCACAGATCCAATTATTAGAGTTTTCTAAATGTATAAAATTACTATTAACACACAAAATGATATATCTTTCAGGGTAAGGCGTTCCGGAATCGTAAAAAATGAATGATTCGCCTGCTTTTGTAATTAAATTACCGGATTTATATCTTATTAAATATCAGAAGAATTTTAATTCGCTACTTTGCGGTGACATGTGATAGAATCCTTGAGATCTTGATATTTATTTAATTTGGAAACAACACCTACATTATTAGGGTTTACATATCTGTTTATAATATCTCTCGGTAATTCATTAGTAGTTAGAGAACGTATATTCATGCAGTATTTCAACCAAATCGATTCACATTTTGATAACTCTCATATATGTAAATGAGATGCGAAATCATAAACATTATCACCAAACGTTTTTAAACGACCCAAACATTTTATGTCAACACATCGTCAATATTTATAAAAACCATTTTTATTTATAAACTTATATGTGTATCCGTCAAATAAAATCATTCAACGTTTCTTTTAGATTTTATTTTCATGATTTTATTTGCAGAATTTTTTTTTGAGGAATTATGAATTTTTGAATAAACAGGCGAATAAAATCGTATATTCGTCATAAAAGTCGAATCCACGATTTACTATTAATTTCAAAAATGTTGTTTAAGCTATTAGTCAAAATTTTAGATAAAATTCATCCATTAATATTGGTTATTTATTAAAATAAATGATATTTATAAAAAATAATACATTACCATTAAATGAGTAAAGAGTTTGATTTTCACATAATCTTATAATTTCTTTTTTTGCCTTTTATGTCGCGCGCAGCGCGTGACCATGTAAAGTATGAAAGATTTTGGAACTCTTATCTCATTTTAATCGCGTTAGAGGGTTAAATTCATGCTTAAAGTTTGGTTTTATGTATTCCTTTGTAAGTATATCTAAGAGTTGTTATGGAAGAGCATGTTTTTAGCATTTATATAATCATAATTGTGTATAATTATGACATTTCTCGTCTTAAAAATATCATCATTATACACAATATACCATTTATAAGGCTAAAAATATGCCCGAAAAAAAACTCTTAAAGTACACTCAATATATATTTTCATCAAAGTAAAAGGAGGAATTATAGGATATCATGATTTTTTTTAAAAATATAATATAAGAAATTGGAATTTTCCGGCAAAACTAATTTTAAAATGAAAATCGCGAGTATTTTTCATATTCTGCTATTAACCATTAAAAAGAGGGTGTTCGCATAAAAACAGGAAAACATAATCGAAATTTAAAACTTGTGGATGATTGTGAAAAAAAGATGACGTATAGATCAGATAATATATGAATGAACCAAATACAATAATATTTTAATATTTTTTTTTGCTTGTAAGAGATCTTTTAATCTTAATCCCGGCTAGTTTTTAATTATTATAATACAATTTATATTTTTTTTTTCAGTTAAAATACATTTAATGTTAAATTTAAAAATTAGAAAAAAATATTGCTATAAAATATAATTAGAGGTAACTTGAAAAGTTGATATGAAACGCCAAACACATGCTCTCTTATAACACATCATAGAGTTACTTCCAAATTATATTTTTAGCAAAATTTTAGAATGAATTTAACTCCATAGTGGAGGTTAAAATGACATAAGAGTACCGAGATTTTTTTTAAAATTTGTTATTTCAATTATCTCATCATAATTCAACCCTGGTTATAGAAATCAAACAAGCTCACGACCACAATACTAATATGACTAAAATGAATTTTGATTGTAAATAAATATATAAGATTTAATAATTTTAATCCGATATTTATCAATTCAAGTTGAATTACAAAATAGCTAAAAACATAGAAAATCAAATAATTCTTATAATTTACCATACAATATTTTCTAAAAATTTATCATTAAATCTAAGATTAATTTTATAAATATGAGGAGATACTTACTATTTTTATTTCAACACATATATATATTACATGTTGACAACATCCATAGCTGTCAACACGGAGAGTTGTCTAATACAATGTTTTTAGACCTTTGGTTCTTTGTGTTCCTATAATACGTCACTCGAAAGCTACCCAGAAACCGGCTGTATACGCGATCTTCGTTTTATCAATGACTCAGCAGGATACAGGTAATTAGAGGCTTTTCATGAATTTTTATATATCACTACTTTTTGCCGAGATGTGTCACTGCACTCATTCCTAGGAGAGTCCCTTCTGCTTATTTATAAAAGATTAGACCAAGTCTTAATCAGCTATATCACGCTGGAACAACTATATATTATACTATAATTATATAGTAATGACCGCTTAATGTCATTCCCTCATTATTTATTATGGTGAATTTAAAATAATTCGAACCACGATACTTAAATTTTACATTCAAGAGTGTTAACCACTGAGCTATCTGGATTATTCATTTTCGCATATAATATAATAAATTCAGATAGAATAAAGTGCCAAACCCCGACTTGACTCTTAGAAAAAATATTTTTTCATGCGTTTTACAGTGGCTAAAATCATTTTTGTAATGCTATACAATATCAATCTAAAGCTTTTTATTATTAATATTTATTTTGAGTCGAAATAATTCATATAAATTGATTTCCACCACACTTATAATGATATAAGATATAGCCTTTTAATACAATTTATGATAAAACAACCAATCTCATATTTTTTATATCTTAATATTCGGTACAAAATAGGTTTATAAATAAAAAAAGGTTTTGGTCCAAACATTTTTATTTTTTTGAGCACAATAGCTCTTCATACAGATGTGATCTGAATAAACCGAAATCATATTTTAGCTTTCCTTGATTTTTTGCAATTTTTAGATACTTATAATTTAACAGAACTTCTTTTATGATAAATGATGTAGTCAGTATCTTCGTGATGACTACTATTTTATCATAAAAGAAGCTTCGCTAAATTATAAGTGGCCTACAATTTGCAAAAAAATCAAGGAAAGCTAAAATATGATTTCGGTTTATTCAGATCACATCTGTATGAAGAGTTAATGACCTTGTGGATAGTGAGTGCAAAAAAAATCTGGTAATTTTACATCTTTAAAAGTCAGAAGTAAATAAAAATTTATCATTTTTTATAAAAATAGATTTTATATGAGTTTCTTTTGTATAATAATCATAAACATTCATTTCTGAAATCATAATTTTTTAAGCATGTTCTCAGCCTATAATATACTAGAGACAATTGTGGTCTTCTATCTTTTCATATTTATTTCATTCTAGTTAATATTAAATTGAATAATTACAACACTATGTTTTAGATATAACTTTCTAAAATATTAAAATTGGAAAATACACATTTAAGTTAATTTGTCAAAAAGCTTACATTAACATCCAATCTTTAAGTAAAGGTCTAAAGGTGATTATTTCTCGGGGTTTGAATTTATATTGATATTATTGAAAATCACGTAATAATGATTCATATTGTCATTTCTATTTGCAGATTTTTTTTCTTTTGTAAAAAAGGTTGAATAGCATTGAAATAATTCGTTATTAGTCGTAAAAATATTTTTTTGAAATATAACACATATCATTTTAAGTACTGACTTCTCAAGATGACAGGATTATGAATTAAAAAAAATGATAAAAAACATGTTTCTAAAGTACAATTAGATAATTTCTTTAAGATCAAGTTATTATAAAAAATATAAATTAAAAATTTACATTTTAAAATGACTTAATTTCGGAATAAAACAAAGTTCATGCTTTTAAACTTCAATCCGGATCTCCTGAGTCCCAGAGTATGATAATTTTCAATTGGTTAATTAATAATTAAAAAATTAATCATTAAATAAATGTTAAAATCATTAAGTAATTAAAATAATAAACATATTTTGAATCAATTTAAATTTAAAAGCTTTAATCTTTACTCAACAGTAACAGATTTGGCCAAATTTCGAGGACAATCAACATCATAGCCATTATGAACTGCTAGGTAATACGAAATGAGTTGCATCGGAATGACAGAAATAAGTCCTTGAAGACAATCAACTGTTGATGGTAATCCAATTTTTTTCAATCCTTTGAAATTGTTCGAAAGTTCTTTGCTGCACAAAATTATTGGGTTACCTTTTCTTGCGAGTATTTCGTAAACTGCATTTTCTGTTTTGGGGAAGGTATGGTCACGTGTTATAATCATCAGAATATTCATGTTTTCGTCAATAAGTGCGAGTGGACCGTGTTTTAATTCACCTGTTAATACTCCTTCAGCGTGTAAATACGCAACTTCTTTTATTTTCAATGCACCTTCAAGACACGTTGCATGTTGATATCCCCGGCCGAGAATCAACATGCTCTTCTTTCCGGCAAATTCACGGAGAGCAACTTGTTTTATTTCGTTGGCCATTGCTAATGTTTCTGAAATTTTCAAGTGGATGGTTTTTAGCGCATCGATAATTTGAACACGGCGCTGAGCATGTTCTAATTTGTCTTGGCTAAGTTGAAGGGCGATCAGCAGGAGAGCAATGAATTGACTGCTGTAAGCTTTAGTGCTAGCAACTCCAATTTCAGGTCCCGCATTTATATGAACTCCACAATGTGTCTCTCTGGATATTGTACTCCCGACTGTATTTGTTATTCCAACGCAGAGCGCACCTCGTTCGAGGCAGTACCTTAAGGCTAGAATCGTATCAGCTGTTTCACCACTTTGTGAAATGAAGAAAACACAATCGCTTCTAAAAATCGGGCATTTTCGATCGATGAAGTCACTTGCTAATTCAATGCTAACTGGAATGTCAATTAACTCTTCAAAAATGGCTCGATTGGCGAGACTAGAGTGATAAGAAGTACCACAGGCTACGAAAATTAATCTGTGAGACTTTTTAATATTATTGAGAAATGCTGAAATACCACCTAAAGTGATTTTGTGCTCATCAAAATTTACACGACCGCGCATGGTGTTAACAACACTCTCAGTCTGTTCGTAAATTTCTTTCAACATGAAGTGATCGTAATTCCCTTTCATTATTTGAGCTAATTCTGTTTCAATCGTGTGAATAGATCTCGTGTTTGATTTTATTTTATCCTTTTCACGAGAATTTGGTCTATGAATGACCAGATTTCCATTCTTGACGTGTGCTAAATCATCGTCTTCAAGAAAAATGACTTTCTTTGTGTGCTCGATAATAGCAGCGGTGTCTGATGCAAAGAAAATTTCTATTTTTGTATTATCAACAGGTTCAGTCGTAATTTCTAGTGATGATAAGTCGTGACAAACATTTGAGTTGTTGTTTAAATGATCATTATTTTGTTCAAAATAATTTTTATCAAAATTAAAATTTTGTTTTTCAGGTGAATCTACGGGTTTTATCAAAGGGGAAATTGGTTCATCGTCTTTTGTGCAACCAAAACTCACATCAAAGGCATCGGCCATAATCTTTCCATCAGCTCTAACTCCAATCAAAAGAGGACTCGACTTGCGTACTGCCACTATTTCATTCGGAAACAGTGGGGAGACAAAGAGAAATGCGTATGCTCCATCACAATGACGAACCACTTTTTTAATGATGCTTACGAAAGTTACATTTTCTTTTCTTCTTATACTCTGGTCGTAAAAATAGAGAGCCAATTTGCTCGCACACTCTGTATCAGTCTCGGTTTTAAATTTATATCCCTTTCCTTCCAGAAATACGCGTAATTCCTTGTGATTAGCAATAATTCCGTTATGCACAACAATAAATGCCCCAGTATCGTCACTTTGAATAGGATGACAATTTATTTCACAAGGTTCGCCATGTGTTGCCCACCGAGTGTGTGCAATTCCGACGTGATTTTCAACATTTTCAGACAAATTGACCATATTCTGCTCATGCACAAATTTATCAAGCTTTTCAACCTTTCCTTTCTTCTTCATCAACGAGAACGTATTGCAATTGTTGTTCTGCAGACAAATGCCAGCACTGTCGTATCCGCGATACTCCATTCTACAGAGACCATTTACGAGAAGCTCTGCAATTTCCTTCTTCGATTTGGGCGTTAAATAGTTGCAATAACCAAAAATTCCACACATGTGTTTATGCGAATAATTTTTTTTTATAGTTTTGTTTCAAATGATTGATTTTAAGTGAGACCTATCAAAATGGGGTTTCTAAAAAATAGGGGAATTTTCAAATTTGAATTTTCTTTTTTTATTTTTGAATTTAATTTTTATTTGTTCATTTAAATTTTTAAAAAAATCAAGTGATTTGTGAAATTAGAATTTCTGTCATTTTTGGAATAAATTTTAAAATTGAATTTAAAAATTACATTTTAAAAGACAATCAAAGGTAGATATTAAAGAAGATTTTGTTTTTTATTTTAAAAAATATTTTTTTAATAATTATTAATTTCGGAGAACTAAAAAATCAAACACAGTTGATTATTATTTCTTGATTTTATTAAAGGGGATTAATTTTTTTGAATATAAATATTTTTTGATTATTTAATTATTTATTTTTTTTGAATTTTAGTTTTAATAAGTTATTATTTAAAGTATAAATTATTTTTAACAAAAAATATTATTTGTATTTTAATTTATATTGAATATTGGCGACCAAACGAATATGAAAGGATAATGTGGATACCCCTAATGATTGTTTTTGAGTTTAGAGAATATTATATTTTTTACAAATAAAAATCGGCCAGATAGCTCAGTGGTTAACACTCTTGAATGGAAATTTAAGTATCGTGAATTATTTATAGTCAGTTTAATAAATAATGAGGGAATGAC
>SDVU01000690.1:0-11341 GCA_016256075.1 Dictyocoela muelleri | reverse complement strand
CATATAAGGCAGTAGCCTTTCGATTCGGCCGACTTAGTCAGCTATAGCTTTTGAATGCATCGATTAACGATGAAACTTGCATAGAGAATAGAACATTATACAGTAGAAGTAAAAATATTAAACTACAATTATACATTATAACATAATACATAATGTAGAATAATAAGAGAGTAGTATTAGAAAGATAAAAGAGTAAAAGAAGAAAAATTAATTTCTAAGAAAAGGCCAAAAAAACTATATAGAACAGTATATAACACACAAAAATGTGTATTACTATTAATAGAAAGTAAAGAAGTATTAATACAAGTATTAATAAATACAAAGCATGGTATAAAAGAAATATTAAAGAAAACAGTATAGTATAAGAAAGATATCTAAATAAAGATTTATATAGTAGTAGAACTTTGGAGAGTATACAATAATGCATAATATATAATTATATACAGAAAAACTATTTATAAGAACAATATTAAGAATATATATAAAAGAGAAAAAGTATAGATAAATAAATAATATAAAACAGTAATACAAAAACATTATATATAATAAATGAAAGAGGCAATACAGTAATATAAAAAACAAACTATATTATACATAGAACGTTATTAGTATAATAAATATTATATACAATTATAAGTAATATATTTTCAGCACTTTATATAGATAAGTTATATACAGAAAAAAAGCATAAGAGTATATATGAGAAATTATAAAAGAGTTAATAAGTAATGTATGTCATAACATACTTTAAAAATTGTATGAAAATTACGAAAAGCTTATTTTCGTAGTGTTTTTAAAGAATGTTAGTAAATAGTATTACACAGAACGTTTTTTTGAGAAGTTGTGATTGTTTGTCACTCCACACATGGGTGTAAAATCAAAATTGATTAAATTTATAAAATAATCAAAATAACGGTTTTAATAATATATTATATATTTACTATTAATAGATTTTTTATATTTTAATATATATATATGTATAAAGTAAAGATTATTTATATCATATTTTTAATAAATATTAATATATATAAAAACATTATTTTAAAATGAATACAAAAACTAAAAAACATTACATTATCAGACCTCAATATATATATATATATATTAATGTAACCTCAGGATCTTGTTTTAGACTCTAGTTTTTTGGCATTAAGAATTAAGTATTAAATCTATACGTCACATATAAACATTATATAAGCACCGGCTGTATTCTTAATAATTTCTCAATATAAATATTATGTGATACAAGAAAAGAACATAGTAAACAAAAAATATTTTGAAAAAAAACCTATATTAAAGTTATACAAATATTTAATTACACTTTGTATTCAAGTAAAAACAAGATTGACACAATTATATATATCGAATACTTCATTAAAAAAATGTAAGAAAATCGCAACATTCCTCCTCTGGGAGAGTGGAAAAAAATAAGCCTGTAAGAGGAGAGTAATAACTATAAAAACAAAAAATATGTAAAAAAATGTCCTGGATTCCGATGTTTTTTTTATTTTTTATAAGTAAAGTCAGAATGAAAGAAATAATGAGTCCTCCCGAAGGGAGGACTCATTATTTCTTTCATTCTGTCTGTTCTTATAATAAATTAAATACACCTCAAAATCCAGGACATTTTTTTACATATTTTTTGTTTTTATAGTTATTACTCTCCTCTTACAGGCTTATTATTTTCCACTCCCCCAGGTTTTCAAAAGATCAAAATATCCCACCCTTACACATGAAGCATTCTAAAAATTTGTCAAAAATCGGAGTGTATGAACTAACAAAATTATTTAGAAATGAAAAACATGCAGAAAATACTTATAAGATACGGTATACTATACAAAGAAGGCTTGTATTTTGTGTAAAAAACAATGAAAATTTATGATAAAGAGAGAAAGTATTTTTATTGAACGGATAAATGTAATGTAAAGGTATCTTACAAACATAATACCATTTTACAGAACGCCTGAGTTGAGTATACAAAATTTATTTTATTTTGACATTTTATTTTTATAAAGAAACACTTACTACGAGTTTAGTAAAAAATTTAAAAATCTCAAAAAAATTAATTTTAGAATTAAAAAAACGAATCGAATATAAAATTTGCAGTTATAATAAAAAAATGATGAAATTAGGCGGTATTGGGAAAACCGTTGAAGCAGATGAATCATTAATAGCGTCTGCGAAGTATGAAAACGGATATTTTCCCAAACAAACGTGGGTTTTTGGTGTTGTAGAAAGGAATACAGGTAGATGTTATGTTTAAGTTGTTTCTGATCGCAGTCGAAAAACTTTGGAAAGAATAATAAATAATATAGTTGAAGATTCTACATTGATAATTACAGACTAGGCTGCTGCATATAATAAATGATACTCAATAGGTTTTAAGCATCTATCGGTCTGTCATAAGACAAATTTTGTTGATCATAAAACAGGGGCAAATACATAGACAATTGAAAGCCTCTGGAATCATTTTAAAAGGAAAAAACACGTAGAGTATGGTATTGCAAGGCATTGTCTAGAGATTTATTTTCAGGTATTTATTTTTTTTAGAAATAATAAGAATATTGAATTTGAAGATTTCTGAAGAATTATTGAATAAATTTTTGTTAATTTGAATAATTATTAGTTTTTTTTTATTTTTTACCATGTTATTTTTCAAATTTCAAAAACCATTAATTTAACAAAAATAACATATTTTTTATTTTTTTTTTAAAAAAGATGGTTTTTCCTCTGGGAGAGCGGAAAAAAATAAACCTGTAAGAGGATAGTAAAAACTATAAAAACAAAAAATATGTAAAAAAATGTCCTGGAATCCTAGGTGTTTTAAATTTTTTATAAGAGCTGATAGAATAGTAGAAATAATGAGTCCACCCGAAAGGAGGACTCATTATTTCATTCATTCTATCAGCTCTTATAAAAAATTAAAAACGCCTCGGATTCAAGGACATTTTTTTACATATTTTTTGTTTTTATAATTTTTACTTCTCTTACAGGCTTATTTTTTTCCACTCTCCCAGAGGAGGAAAGTTCCAGAAAATCAATTTAGTATTTAAATTAATATTCTAATATATTAAACGTTCTAAATCTGAACATTATACTCAATAATCATATAAATAGTCTAATTTTAGATTATTATTTTATACGTAGTCATTATCATATAGTTATATAATCACCCTAGATTTTCTGTTAAAGCACTTTATATACAAATTTTAAATGAATGTATAATATTACAAATAGATATCTATATATGTAATAAGATTTTGTATAACTTTAATAAGAAACAAACGCGCAATTAATAATTTTAGTTAAAGTGTCATTTTGAAACATATACGGTATATATATGATAATTATTATAGTAGCGAACACTAATATACAATTATTCTCTGAATTCTTAATCTTATATTAAAAACATTGGTAGCACGAGAACTCGCCGAAGGCGAGTTCTCGTAAAATCGCCGCGAGCGCAGCCGAGCTCATCACGAGAACTCGCCACAAAATTTTTTTAAAAAAAATTATAGAAATTTCTCTTGTTTCAACATGAATATTCGATTATAACATGTCTTAGATACTATATCTAGAAAAATTTCATAAATTACCAAATATGAAAATTCCAAAGTATAATAAAAATTTATTTGTATTGTTTTATATACATATTTAAAAAATCGGTTTCTCATATAAGATGGCTCCAGAAGTTTAAATAAAAACTGAATTCTCCAATATGTATATAAAACAATAGAATTTTTTTTTATTATACTCTGGAATTTCCATATTTGGTAATTTATAAAATATTTTCACGATATAGTATCTAAGACATGTTATAATCGAACGTTCTTGTTAAAACAAAAAAATTTCTATAATTTTTTTTAAAAAAAATTTGTGGCGAGTTCTCGTATGAGCTCGGCTGCGCTCGCTGCGAGTTCTCGTGCAGCGATTATCTGAATGATCTGGATAGAATTTCAGCTTCATTATTGTTCTCAGTGATGATATGTCTTGATTCAATGTCATATTCTTCTAACATTAAAAGCCACCTATTTATTCTTTTTATAATATCGCCTTTAAAAGTAAGATTCTTGTTATCTGTAAATATATTTATCTTGGAGCCAAATATTATTTACTTAAAATGCTTAAGTGACTCGATTATTCCTAGAGGGCGTCTTTTACCACAATCGTGTAATTTAGGCCGATATCTTGAATTTTCTGCTATAAAATCTAATTATCTCGTTATTTTTGCTCAAATAGCCCCAATTCATACGTCAGATGCATCACATTTGATGTTTAATTCTTCTGTAAGATCTGGGAAATGCAGGATGTGTTGTTTCTGCATTTCATCGACAACGTTTTGAAATCTAATGTCATCGTCTTCGGTCCAATCAATTGTTCTCTTTGAGGTTTTCAGTTTATCGTAGAAGCATGAAATATTCATGAAAGGTTTGAGATAAGCGCTATAAATTAGTTAATTAGTCCTAATTTTTTTTAGTTTTTTTTAGTTTTGAGTTTAGTTATATTTAGGTTTTCGGTTAAGACATTAGTTAGAACTGCGTTAGCAAAACTGATCTTCTATATGCTTTGTTAAAAGACATATACAGCAATAGCATTGCGATTCGGCTGACTTAATCAGCTATATCTTTTGAATGAATCGAAAAACGATCAAACTAGCAGAAGAAACAGAACATTATAGTAATAACAGCAATATCGATATTATTCTATAATTATATATTATATGACATAAATAAATATGTCGGCAACCTAAAGACGCTAAAAAAAAATAAAGGATTAAAAAAAATATTTTAAAAAAAATGCAAATCGAACAAGATATAGAACATTCAATTTATACGCTAAATATGTATTAGAACAAATAGATAGTAAAATCTAAAAATAAATATATAAAATATTAAAAAGTATTAATAAGTATATAGACCACTTAAAATAATTATTATAAAAACTAGTAAATAGTAAATAGAAAACAAGAGATTAATAAAATAGTAGATTTATATAGAATTATAAAAAAAAGACGTAATAAATAATTATATATTCAATAGGCATTTTTAAGAGCATTATCTAGAGGTTTTATAATAGAAACACATAGATAAATATATAGAATAAACAATGGTAGAACAATATATATAATTGGACAGAGAGGCAGTAGAAATAAATAAAAAATAAAATATTTTAGCTTTATACTATACTTAGAATGTTATTAATATAATGGTAGTTATATAAAGTTGAGAGTATATATTTAAATAGTAAATATACCTTAGTTTCATTTTAGAAGGATAATCAGATCATATATGAGAGATTATAAAAAGAGTTTCCAAAGAAAGTTAGTAACGACATACTTTAGAAATAATTATAGAATTATAAAAAGCGTGTTTTCGTTTTTTTAAAAGAATATTACAAGCTAGGAATATATAGAACGTTGTACAGAAATATTATGAGAATTTATTACATCTCACATGGGGGTAAATTTTTGATATTTTTAAATTCTGAAAAATAATCAAAATGATGGTTTTAGTTATATATTATACAATTTCTATTATAATATTTTTTTATTTTTAAGTAATATAGGATTCAAAAATTTTATATAACCTATCTTGATTATATAATAA
The DNA here is from genome assembly GCA_016256075.1 of Dictyocoela muelleri. Lineage (NCBI taxonomy): Eukaryota > Fungi > Microsporidia > Dictyocoela > Dictyocoela muelleri. The sequence goes on along the minus strand of SDVU01000690.1, from coordinate 5,735 downwards.
TATATAGAAAACAGTTTTCTTAAATTTGATATAAAAATAGTAGAAAAAATTACATTATTAGGCGAAAAATATCATTGAATGAATACTCGCATTGATTTTTTAAACTATATTCTTTAGACCTTAGGTTTTTAGTATTGAAGCTATTCGTCACATCGCAACTTTATTTAATCCCGGCTTTATACGCGATATCGAAAATGTAAGATATTAATAGTTTTAAAGAAAAAAAACATAATAAACATATAATAAATATAAAAACATATATATTTTAATGTCATTAAAATAAGGAATTAAAGATTTCATAAAATAAATAAAATATAATAAACTTTATTATATTATATATTAATTATCATTAAAATATACTTCAGTTGTTATATTTTAGTTTTTATGACGTCAATATAATATATTAAACGTATGAAATCTAAAAATATCAGTTTAATAAAAATATAAATGCCGATGCACTAAAAATCCATCGTTATATGAATTTATTATCTTTAAAGATTTTAGACACCTTTAGTTTAAGTATAATATATATTATATACAAATTTTAGAAATAAAATAAAATATTGCAATATCTTTATATTTTTAACAGAAAAAAATACTTTGTAGATAAATACATCAGAATATAAAAAATACGTATAATTCATTAAAAATCCTATATCTTATATATAAATGATTTTTAATCTTTTTTTTAAGTTTCTTTATGAAATTAGCAATTTGATTAACCGTATAATTTTTAACATTACATAAGAATCCGAAATTCAACAAAGTTTACAGACGGGTGAATTGTATCCGATCATACAATCGAGACTCTGATTCAGTGTTTTAAAATTATGCAATTATTAAGCCGCATTTACCAGAGTTATTACGATTTACCTTTTTTTTAATGACTCAAAAGATACTTTTAATTTGATTAAATATTTGAATTTAATTTTTTTTTAGTACTTTCTGTCAAGTTTATTTCTGCATTTATCCTCAGACTAAAAGAGTCGGTTCTGATTCTTGTCATAATAGACCAAGTCTTAATACGCAATTCCACACTGAAAAAATTGTATATTTATACAAAAGTTTAATAGTAATTATTCTATTCGCTATTGCAAACTTTTAAAAAAGTTAAGAAGGAGAATTCAAAAAAGTTAATTGATTGTTAAAATAAAGAATTTCTACGTAAGAGACGTTTCTTATCTTTTATAACTTTTTTTGACTTCTTTTTTTATTAACCATTTTTTATTCTTTATTTTCCATTTTTTTATAAATCAATTTTTATTTTATATTTTTTTTATAACTTAATTGAACAATAATTATAAATATTACATACCAGAAACATTCTAAAATTTTTTAAAAACACCATATTTATATTATCCTTTTAAAACCACAACCTTCGTAAGGCATTTTAAAAAATGCCTAAATGAACTACAACCTATATATGGCGCTAAAAAGGTTTCTAAATTGTCAAAAAACTTATAATATCAATAAAAAAAGCCTAAATTGAATAAAACCCATATATGGATGTTTTTAAATTTCTGAATAATAACATTCTTATATTAACTTAAAAGACTGCTGGACTGCTTTCTAATACCATTATAGAGGACATCTTATAATACCGCACTTGCTAAAATCCTTATTACCTAAATGGACATCTTTAAGAAATGTCTAAATCACATAAAAATATCTATAACGCAATCTAAAAAAAATGTATAAATTAAATATTAACATAATTGACAATTTATGTCCGATTACGGATTCCATATAGGTTACGTTAAAAGATCGCATATGTTAATTCAAAAATCTTCTTAGTATTAAAAAAAAATCTAAAACACAAAAAAAAAACTTATATAGGCTAAAAAAAATAGCTATTTGCCTTATACAACTATATTTCAGTTTAAAATTATGCGATCCCTACCAACAAAACTAGTGTTCACCATAAACTATGCCAAAATTGACAACAACTCCATTATTACAATTTAAAATTACCAATTTTCTATACAACCCTTATATTGCACTTAAAATCCTCTATTTACTAACATGATCCTAATTTTGTAATATAAAATAACACCTAAATTCTAAAAAAAAACTTGCTATAAGACAATTAAAAAAATGCCATAATTCTCCAAAAATACCTATAGAACAATTAAAAAAATTATCGTTGTTTGAAAACAACCTCTATGGACATCACCAAATATTTATATTAATTTCATATAGTACATGCTGAAATATCGATTGTTTAAGACACGGAGATTGTCTTGTGCATTGTCTTTAAAAATTTAATTCCTGGTGTTCAATTATCGCTCTACAAGCATGCAGAGGCTTATTTGTAACATGATTTTCGTTCTAGCTATTTCTCAGCGCCTACAGGTAATTAGAATCATGTTCCATGAATAATTTGTTTAATGTACTTATCCTGATATACGTCGAATATACCCCACAACGCTTAGTGAGTTCACCTTTGCTTCGCTGTCATATTAGATAAAGCCTAATTAGCTACCAAAATAGAACAAATATTTATTTATAAAATGATAATATACTTATTGGCAGCTTATTAGCATTTTCTATTATTTTTTAAAGCGTGACGCAGCGTTAGTTGAACCAGGCTACTTAACTTTTTCTTTCAAGAGTGTTTATAATTGACCTATATGGTATTCAAAATATGTCTAACTAGCTAAAAAACCTTTTCGGACACATTAATATATGTCAAAATACACGAAAAATCTCATAGAACACTTTCAAAAATATTTTAATCAATTCAACCAATATAAGACGCCCTAAAATTACCCAAAAACCCCTGTAGTGCACTTATATATGTCTATATTCTCTAATTCTCACATCAATTCTAACTTTTTATTCTGTTAAACCCATATAAGGCACTAAAAAAACAACTTAATTCACAACCCACTATAATTAACTTAAAAAAATAAATTTACTAACCTATATAAGTCGCTAAAAAAAATACCTAAATTCTAAAAGATCATAATGTGGCTCTTTAATAAACGTCAGATTGAGAAAAAAAAATAAATGAGGATTAGCTTTTTTAAAAATAAATATCCTGAAAACAATTTAAAAAAAAGAATAAGCTATCCTACAACAGCCAATAGAAACTAATATAATACCGTATAAAAAAAACAGTATAAGTCTCTAAATACTCTTTTTTCTTATAAACAAATACGACACATTAAAAAATGCTTGAATCTACAAAACTTCATTATTGAAACATAAATAACTGCCAAAACGTCTCCATAAATTCTATAGAAGCCAAAAATGCTTAAATACCGACAAAAATATCAGGCCCGAAAAAACTTTAGTTTATTAAAAACCTATATAAGATCATCCTGAAAAATAACCCAATAAATAAAAACTCCTAAGATCACTAAAATAGCCTATTTTGCCCAAACTTATTATAAGACATCGAAAAAATTTTTAAATCTACTCACGCTATATCGTACATTGAAAAAAATGTCTGAAAAAAAAACAGTATATTGACCTATAAAAGACCGAAAAACTGTTTCAGATCTTTATATGCCGCTTTTTAAAAAAAGCATCAGTTTAAATACGCCACCTCCCCTGATATGGTAAACCTTTAAATATCTTAATTAAACAACTTAAAGATTTAATTACATAACATCCCATAATTTAAACAACAGAATAATTACCATCTTAAAATGTTTAAATTTTTTTAAAAAAAAGCCTATATAGAAATAAATATTTTTTTATTATTCTTAGACATTGGATGGTAACCTAACTACATCAGATTGTTTTTTGATTGAAATTATACATAACATATTAACCAAATTATCAATTTTATTTCATCACGGTGTTAAAACTTAACACTTACAAATTTTAATATAAATTGTTATTATTTGTTTTCTTTCAATATAAAATTTTAATTTTCGCAAAAAAGTTTTATTTTTTTAGAGTTTTCCTTTTTTGAAATTAAAATAATTGATGAGAATTATCATTAAAATGTCCAAGGTCTGATTTGAAATTTATTTTTTTTTGCAAAAAAATATTGTCATACTTACGTATTTTCTATTATTTAAACAATACTTTAATGTTAACTACAGTGTTCTCAACAAATTCCACTAATTCACCCCCTCTTATTATCATTTAAATTCCTACACTTAAATTTTTTTGATAAATTTTTTTATGTGAATAAAAGACACCCCCAAATTCGGCTCCACCTCAAATTATCCTACGACGTAAATTTCTATTTTTTTACACGGTGTTTTCATAGTTATAGACTTATGTTTTGAAAGTAATAAACTTTTTATTTTTGCAGTTATACAGGGGTTTTCAAAGTTATAACGCCTTTTTCTAAAATTAAAAACCTCCCTTTTCAAAGCTAAAAACCAACATTTCGAAATGTTATTCCTTTTTGTCACAGATTTCTAGATGATCCGTTGAACCCGACCCGATTAATAATTTTCAAAACTTATTTTCAACCCTTATCATTATTTTTTATTAAAAATGATTTTTTATCCATATTTTTTAACTCTTATTTCAAATCCAATTTTTGCCATCTTATTTTTAAACTATAATTTTCTAACCCAACATTATTTTTTACACATATTTATTATCCTATATTTTCCAACCCATATTTTCTACCCTCAAATATTTTTTCCCATATTTTTAACTTTACTTTTTATCATTTCACTTTAACCAAAATTTTTTTAACTATATTTTTTGCCCATATACGTTTAAATCATATTTTTTAACCCATACTTTCTAACTCATATTATAAAACACATAATTTTTTATAAAAATTTTAACCTTTGTTAAAAAAGATAAAAAACTAAGGGTTAGAAAATAGGGTTAATAATATGAGATATAAATAGAGATGTAAAATATTGGGTGAAAAATATAGGTAAAAAAATAAATCGAAACGAAAATCTGCGTTTGCTTGTAACTCTGGATAAATGGTCTATAACACTATAAAAATGAGTCTATAACACTGAAAAAAATAGGCTATAACATAAAATAATGGATCTTTAACTTTTTAAAAACTATTCTAAAGTTCTGTAAAAAATGTGATTATAATTAAGGAAAAAAATGTCTATAAGTTTGAAGGTTAGATTAAGGTTAGGTTTGGTTAGGTTAGGTTTGGTTAGGTTAGTTTAGGGTGAGGTTAGGACGTTAGGGTACCTGTCGTTGCAAGACCAATCTTCTATATGTCATTTTAAAGGACATATTAGGTATTAGCATTTCGATTCGGCCGACTTAGTCAGCTTTAGCTTTTGAATGAATCTAAAAAAGATAAAACTAGCAGAAAGAATAGAACATTATACAGCAGAAGTTAAATTTTTAAACTATAATTATACATTATAAGACATAATAAAAATTGTAGAATAATAAAAGATTATTATAAGAAAGATAAAAGACAAAAATAAGAAAATTATTTTTTTTAAGAAAATATCAATAGAAAAATCTGTAGAACAGTATATAACACAAGATGAAATATGTATTAGAACTAAAATGAAGTAAAGAAATATTTATACAAGTATTAATAATTATAAAGAATTATATAAGAGAAATATTATAGAAACAAGTAAAGTATAAGATAGATAAAAAAAGCTTAATATATAAGTAGAACTATATATATTTTACAAAAATGCAGAATATTAAGAATATATACATTTTAAATATTTATAAGAACAATATTAAAGATAATTATAAAAGAGAAAATGTATAATAAAATATATAATATAAACTGCGATGAAAATGCGATAAATATAATGGGACTAATA